>OVBE01008807.1:0-12029 GCA_900406425.1 Iberis pinnata | reverse complement strand
CTCTCTCTCTCTCTCTCTCTATCTCTCTCTCTTCAGAAAATAAAAAATGGTACAAAAAAGGATTAAAAGCGTGATCTAGAAATCCGTAGTCATTCCCAGAAAAACCGGCTGCTAAAAAAAAGAAAGAAAAAAGAAAGAAAAGCGCGAAAATGAGAAAAAAAGAGAAGTAGTAAGAAATGAAAAGAAAAGAAAAGTGAGAAAGAGAGAAAAAGGATTAGGATCAGAAGTCGATTGATGCTCTGTTTGGCATGAGAATTTTTATAGAAGGGGCACTCAAGCGCGCTAATCGATACCCCATAAGTAAGAATGCACCATTTAACTTGAATGAATTTAATGAGCTGGTTGAGATGATTTGATAGTTTGATTGATTCGGGATTTAGAGTAGAATGCATGTAGTTAGTTATGTGGTGGTAAGCAGTCCATTCGCAGTGGTTGTCTAGGATTAGTGTCTTTAGTTTGTGACATCTGAAATTGAGGTTTATGAGATTCTATGAATTCCTGTGTGGTCCTTTTGAAACCTCTTCTCTAGATTTAGTCTTGAATTATCTAAATACAGTGGGATTTTGTCTTTAGCAATTTGAATATAAGGATTGATACTTTGGGAGGAGATTGATCTAGTTTCCATCTTTTGAGTCGAGAACTATTTTCAAAACGAAAATCCTTGCATGATAACCTGACTTTTAAATCTGACTACATGTGGATTGCCTATTGCCTGATGTCTTTAGCTTATTGTTTACAACCGTTTATTTAATTACTGATTTGATTTCGGTACAAACAATTTTATTATTCTGTCTTAGCTTGATTTGAGATTAAACTGAAAGTTGTGCTGTCTGGTGTCTGTGGATTTGATCATTTACTGTGCTACATTGATATGTTCTCTGCAGTATAATTTTATGATTAAATTCTAAGCTTATCATTTTCTCTTCTTCCATGAACACATATCTTTCACCTAATTATATTATAACTTTCAGATTTTAAAACATTATACCAAATCATCTCAAAACTTCATAAAATGAAATATTCTTACCAACTTCTTGAAAACCACGAAGCCAATTTCTTCCAAAAATCATCGCTTTAACATTTCTGGAAAGTAAACTACTCTTATATTTGTTGAGAACACGACTTCCCATACTAAAAAAAAGATTTTGACGCTACAATTGTAATGAGAATGCTAAGAACATTACAAGCCATAGAGGACAACTTTTTGAATATACTTGAGTTGTCTCTCCAATATCCTAAGATATTCAAACTCTTATAAGAAACCATAAATAGCAATGGCTCGTCTAAGTACATATCCAAAGTTGATTTCCACTAGATCCTGCCTTTTGAGAAAAGAATGCATAAAAACCCTGAGATATATCAAAGCAAAAACATCACGATGATACACTGCAAACATATGAAAAACATCTTATATAACTTAATGCTTACATATTCATATTTTCCAAAGAGGAACTAAAACTGCCACTTGACCTCTCACAAACAGCTTAAACGAATACATTTCTAAGCATTTGAGCAGAATAGTAATGAACATATTAGCATATGAAGATTCAAACAATATTTAGACCAAACATCAAAACTCAAAACAGACAAATCAAAGTTGAAGACTTGAAGTAAAATCTCTACATCATATAAGACGAACATTTACATAAGAAGCTTTTAAGTTAGTAAGAGACAACGATCGGATATTAAAATCTATCTTAGATTCTAACAAAACTTGGAAACTTATCTACATATCAAAACAATTTATATAGTTTACTTGGTATCTTGATGGAATATCTCTGTGTAGAGTTCCCACTTGTGAAGGTACATTGCTCTGATTCTTCTTATAAGCTCTAAATAGCTTATATAAATTCTCACGCACAAAAGAAAATCTATTTTGACTTGTAGAAGGATCTAAAGTATTGAAACAATATTCCAAAATAGAAAATTTTAACCTTGGATCCAACACTCCAACAATTGAAAGAATATCAGTGTAGTCCTCCCAATATTTATTAAACTTAGACATCATAGTTTCCACAATTTTATATATGACTTCATCATGTGAAAACTCATGACTTCTCAACCAACTCTCAATCTCCCAAACTTGCATGAAGAACAAATTTGTTGTAGGAAAAGGTGATCCTGAAATCAGATAAGTTACAACATTGTCCACAACTCGAGATTGAGAACTCTTCACAAATTTTACACTTCTCTGATTTTTTCCAAAGCTCCATCAATAATAGCTAGCACATCTTATACAATAAGATTTAAAATAGGAGCTAAACACCTTACATGAAAGAATTCATTATTTCACAATAAATCTCTTTGAATCTATCTCTTTAAGATGTCTTGCATGTTGTCATTGGCAGAAGCATTATCTATTGTAAGAGAAAATATATTTTTTTATTCCCAATCTTTTAGCAACTCAATGAGTTTCAACATGATTCTACTACCGATATGAGGCAATGGAAAAGCTGAGATAAGATCTTTGTCTTAAAACTCCATTTTGAATTTATGTAATGCGCTGTTTAACAAATGTATCCTTCAATGGTTACAACTTTCCAAATATATGTTGTCAAGCAAACTTTACTAGAGATTTCAGATAATACTTTCTTAAGAGCTATTTTCTCCTTTTCAAATATCTTCAGAACATCAGCAAATGTTGTGTTTCTACACTATAGCTTTATATCTTAATTAGCATAGACAAATGTTTCTCTAATCCTCTTATATTCCACAAAGGAATATGGTAGATCATGGTCAATGATCGCCAGAAAAATCATCTCCCGAAAGACCAACATATCAAACTTCTTAACACTACTTGAAGGTGTACTTCCAGGAGTCTTTGCACATCGTTTCATATGACGAAGCATTGTATTGGTTTCACTCTTGTGTGTATTTTAAAAGTAGTGCTTCTCACAATATTTACATATCACATCGCTTTTTCCATCAAGTGACTTTTTTCCTGTCATAACAAAGTTTTTCCAACACTTAGAATATCGTTGAGTACTTCCACTATTCTGATCGTTATGTGAATTATTTTATAACCCCGAAAAACTCTCAGTTTCTATTATCAAAGGATCCATGTCCTTATCAATTAGATTCATTGCATTGTTTTTCATTTCACTATGAAAATACCACAAAACACAAGTTTATATTAATGAAACAAGTTGATAATGAACATAACCATTAGAACGCACGGTAATAATGAAAAAAATCAAGTAACTACTGTCAATATAAAACATAGATCAATTAAGCATTGCCTCATCAATGATATCAAATTGTTTTCAGGTTCGGTTGACAGCACACATACATGAGTCCTACTAAAAATATAGTAGAGACCAAATATTCTCACTAAATATATGTTACTGCTATCATACTGAAGATGCAAAAAAAACCCATATGAAGAATTGATCTTTTTCTCGAAAAAGAAGCAATGCCACAAAACGCTTTGACATCATTTTTCTTTTGAAAATAAATTAAACAAAAGTTGGGAAAACTGGAGAGATTTAAAACAACTAATGTCTTGTGTCTAGTAACGACCAAATTATCTGAGATACGATCTATTCCATCAGTGTAACCACTAAACAATAAGCTTATATTTGCACTCCAATTCAAGCTTGGGTAGTAGATCACCTACAAATTCTATTTATATATATATATATATATATATATATATATATTCCAATTGGAAACATCATCATGAATTTAAGCTAATGAGAAATGATTCTTCTAACTAAAATTTTACCCTTTTTTACAATTCCTACAACATACCACTTTTAACACCATAATCAGACTTCTCTGCCTCAGCCTTGGGATCAACTTTTAGATTTTCAAACTAGCATGCAATCAGGCCCGACCCACAAGGGAAGCAGGAGAAGCGGTGGATTCCAATTTTATGAGACAGTTAATTTTTTCTTTTATATATATACTTTAAATAATAAAATTGACGGGAATTTTATAGTTTCAATAATCATGGCACTTTATAATAATAAATCATGCTTTTGTTATTATTTTTTGTAAGTACAAGCTTTAATATTTTTAAAAATTTAACTTAATCAACTAAATCTTATAATAATAATAATATTAATAATAAAAACTTAAGGTAAAAAAAATCCTCAACTACAAAGTTTTTCTTTTTAAAAAATGCCGATTTTGACTTTGATTTCTTATCTTATTCTTCAAAAATCAAAGGTATGTCATATGTCTACTCAGTTTTCAGTTCATGTAGTGATTTAAATTGTATTTAGTTTTGTTTGTTGTGGCATAATGATTAAATAAAATGTTACTTTTGTCTAAAGCAAAATTTTAACTTGATTTTGGCAATAGCATAAACACATCGTTATAATTAAACTTTTATTTGACAAAATTTTTGTGCAAAACAAAATTGTAGAGAATCAGGCAACAAAATAAACCAAGTAATTGTTGTTTATTGTTTAATCGCAAGTTTTGCATTCAACAAAAAAGTTAAACGACTTTGTAAGTTTGTATGTATCATCTCTATATTCTGTAGTTGAATTACTCAATGTATTTATATTTTGTGATATAAACAAGTGGTATATTGTCTCTCCTTTTGTACCAGTTCAATACCAATTCTATAGTCGTAAAACAAACAAAATCCATATTTTACATTTTATTATTCATTGTACTTTTGTGCGGACTATGATTAAGAAACAAGCTTTTAAGAATATTTAGAAAATCAATGTCAAATAGATTTGTATTATATTTTAATATATATGATATTTCGTAGATATTATTATGAGAAAATTAGATAATAGGGTACTAAAAAGCTTTCTAATTGGCTAAATGAGTACCTTGTAAAATTCTTTGTATTTAGGTTTTTTTTTTGTTTTTTGAATGGTGAATTGTTTGTGAAATATGACGGTGAATCGTTCGTGTGAATGGTTAATTATTTTGTGTGAATGATGAATGAGTCATGTGAATGATGAATTGTTTGTGTGAATGACAAATGATTTGGTGAATGAACAAATATACCTACTTTTCAAATAAAAAGTACATATTTTCCAAATTTAAAAACAAAAGTACCCAATTTACAAAAATACTATATTATTATTATTGAATTTTGATCATTTGTTTTGTATATGTCAAAGTAGGAAGATGCCACCACAAAAAAAACCATCAAATTCATATGGGCTTAGAAGAAGTCAACCATCACGAGCTCATCAAATTTCAAGCAGGTTATATATTCAAGTATTTACAAGAAATTAAAAAGCGTTGAAAACTCTAGTACTAGTGAAATAACACCTAGTCAAGAAGAAGAGAAGAGGAAAATGAAATGGATCCAAATAGGTTGAATGGCGAATCTAAGAATTCTGATGAATGTAAAGAGACTTATCAAGACAAGATAGGTGAAGAGGAACAAGAACAAAAAGGAAGATATTTCTTATGATTTTGATCCTAGAAATTGGAGAAACGTTCATATTAGAAATAGAGATCGACTGGTTAAAAATGGTCCTATGAAAAGGCTACGAAATCATTATCGGTTTCCTAAAGATGGTATTGGTAGAAATAAAATAGACGATGGTTGATATATTCAAAAGTTTTGGATAAAGCTTTTTGTATTTATTGCAAGTTTTTTAGACATGAAAAAGTGGAGGTAACTTAGCAAAAACGGGGTACAATGATTGGAGAAACTTTTCAAAGAGGTTGAAAGAACATGAAATTTCTCAAGATCATGTTATTTGCATGAAAAGTTGGGCGGAGATGCTAGTGAGATTGCAAAGGAATCAAACAGTTGACAAGCATGCTCAAGAAGAACTAAATAAAGAGAAAACCCATTGGAGATAATTATTATTGAGAATATTTTTCAGTGCCTATGACACTAACACAACGGAATTTGGCATTTCGCGGCGATAGTGAGAAGTTTGGTGAAGAAAATAATGGAAAAATTTTGGGGTCTTATCGAGATGATTGCTGAGTTTGATACAGTGATCAGAAAGCATGTTAGAAGAATTGAGAGAAAGGAGATATATTCTCATTACCTTAGCCACAAGGTTCATAATTAGTTGATTGATATGTTTGCTAAGGAGATCAAAGTTAAAAATATTTCTCCATAATTCTTGATTATACCCCAGATATTAGTCATAAAGAACAAATTACTCTGGTTATCCGAAGTGTGGATGTCTCTACAATGTAAGATAGATTGTTAAGGATAAATCAGGAGAAGGATTTTTTTTCTTCTCTCAAAGATGCATTGGTTGCTCTCATGTTAGACATTAATGATGTGAGAGGGCATAGATATGATAATGGATCTAATATGAAAGGAAATAATAAATGAGTACAAAAGAGGTTGCTAGAAATTAACCCAAGGCTTTTTCATGCCATGTGGTTGTTATAGTCTTAACCTTGTGTTATGTGACATATCATCTTCTTCCGCAAAGGCTGTGTATTTTTTGGAAATGTTCAAAGTATTTACTGTTTGTTTGCTTCTTTGACAAATAGGTGGGAGATATTGACTAAGATAGTGAATGGACTTACTCTTAAATCTTTATCTCAGACTCGTTGGGAAAGTCATGTTGAAAGTGTCAAAGCAATACGGTTTCAAGCCCCTAAAATCATAGAAGTTTTACTTTACTTGGCTGAAAGTACCGATGATCCGAAAACGTGAAGTGATGCTGAGTCACTTGCTTTAAGTGAAACACATGGAATTGGAGGTTTTGAGTTCTTGTTTGGTATGGTCATTCGGTACGACCTTCTTTCTGTAGTCAATATTGTAAGCAAGGTCCTGCAATCATAAAATATTAATATTAACGCTGCAATTCACTAGTTGAAAGGCGTTGTTGCATACTTTCAGAAATATCAAGAAACATGCTTTGGAGAAGCAAAGTCGAAGGCTAAACAAATTGGAGCTGAAATGGAGATTGAAGCTGAAATTATAGTTAATAAAAAGCGTTTCATTAAGAGACAGAAGCACTACGATAAGGACACTGAAGTAGCTAATGATAACATTTTACAATAACCATATGAAAGCTTTAGAATCGATTACTTCAACATATTAATGGATCAAGCTTTAATTTATCTTGAGTCAATGTTTGAACAATTTCAAAGGTACGATCACACTTTTGGATTTTTGTTTGATTTAAGGAAACTAACATCATCAAGTGATGATATTTTTTGAGAGCATCATGTATGAATTTGGAGGCTTCTTTGAGTAATGATATGCATTCTGACATAGTTGCTGAAGATTTGTATTTGGAACTTCAAAATTCTTCGAGAAGGAATACCAGAGGAAGTTCAGAAACCTATTGAAGTGCTTAGAATTTTGGGAAATATGGAGGGATGTTATCCAAACACGGAAATCGTTTATCGTATTTTTTGACTATCCGGTATCAATCGCCAAAGCATAAAGAAGACGAAGTTGAAGCTGATCAAAAACTATTTGTGATCAACGATGGCACAAGAGAGATTGAACGGACTCGCTTTGTTATAAATTAAGACATCTATGGTTGAAAAACTCGATTATGTGAGCTTATTGAATAATTTGCATGCAAAAATGTAAAGAGAGATATATTTCATGAGTACAATTTTATTTTTGTTGATTTTTGTCTAAAATGTATTTTGTAATTTGAACACTTTATGATATTTAAAATTATGCTTTTCATATTATTGATATAATTATGATTTTTGATTATATATAAGAACACATGTATAAATTTTTGTGGGACATCTATAAACGTTGGACCGGCATTACATTGCATGCAACACGATTGATCAATCCTGCCACTTGCCGATGATGGGTCATCGTCACTTCGTTTGGAGTTTGAGACCATGTGTCCTCTCTTTCAGAGTGAGTACATGCGGAAAGATGTTGGTGGTCGATTCTCTATTGATCATCAACGAGGGTTCTGGTTCACAATGAGTTTCTGACATGAGTCCTTGTCTCTAGGTAGCGATCTCTCTCATGTGGTGGGTGTTGTGATTCGATCCTTCAACCGAACTACAACATTTTGGCATTGTGGCACATCTTTCCAAATGTCGCCTCTTGTCACTGTTTCTCGAGGGTAGCATCAAGCACCGTTTCTACGATTCTGAATCATCTTTTTTATGGGATGGGCCTATCTTGGGCCTTAGGCATATGGCTTCTCTTTTGTATTTTGCGTGTCATTATGTATCCAAATTAGTCAACTTATTTGTATTAGGTTCGAATGTACAATGCCTATTAGTACCTCTTGCGTTTGTATTTCGTACAAATGTTTATATGATAAAAGAGATCACAGGTTCTCTATCTCTTAGGTGGTGTCCACTGCCTATAATAAGTCAAAAGTTTTAGATTCATTTACGTTTTAATTATATAAAGTATTCATATGTGTTATTGTGTCAATCCATGATTTTTCTTTACTTTTCACTGACTTCAAAATTTTGGGTTTTTTTGCATTTGAAATGAATCCATGTGTGTTTATCATGCTACGTCTTTAGTAAAATCTTGTTTTCTTCAAGTATATGTTTATCTTTTGTGTGGAGTCATGTTTGGACATTGTGACATCCCAGAATAACTAAGTGATTCTGGCCATACCGATTCATTTTAATGTCTTAACCGCTTTTTTATGTTATTTTCATATGAGTTTTGTTTGGTTCATTAAACCTTTAATAAATTAGAGTCAATATGATTTGCGGAAGGAATATAAGATAAACAACCTTTTTTATTTAATAACTTAGGATTCGTTAAAACTTGACAGTTTGCTCTATAGTCTACTATAAGTTTTATAGAAACAATCCTAACAACAATCCCGCATTGACCACCACCCATCTTCAGGGCCATGAGTCATCACACTAAGGGAAATTGATCCATTTTGTGGCGGTTCAGGTCCCCATTTCCGGTAGAGAGCATCACCAAAAGTTAGGTTCCAATGGAGATGTGTTGGAGCATTCCGAATTTATGTTTGGTTCTTGTCGAAGAGAGTTCTTAGGGAATTTCGTGCATCCAAATCAAGCTCTATTGATCGAATTTGATGAACGAGGTTCAGTTTCAAGCTTTGCTCATTACTTGTTTAATAAAATTCCTCAGAGAGCTTTATAGCCAAAACTTTAATTCCTTAATTCAACAAATGCTCTAAGTATTGATCTTAACTCGGGAAGCAATTAATAATGTATTATGATATTATCTATGTTAAGGTGTTACAACTAGTTGACTTATATATCAGTCTGTCTGCAAGCAGCAGATTGCCCAAGCTCATCGTTAGTTATTTCTCTTGGTAGAATCAAACAAAGTTAGTATTTTGAGTTTTGATGTGATTTAGTTTGTGTTATCATAGATTCACAGTTTGCTACTACAAAATTCTCCTCGTGAAGATTGTTTTTTGTTTTTTTTATCATAATAATGATGACTAACAGAATTGTTAAGTTGACTAATAGAGAAAATTAGGATTTTAAATTGTTTATGATTCAAAATGATAACAAATGAAAATATGAGAATTGATATGACAACAAAACAAATTCGTCTATTAAAAATATAAAAGTTAAAGACTTCATGTATTTTTAAGGTTTTTCCCAGCTTTTTTGTAAGATCATCTCCAACTCAACTCTTAATCCCACTCTAAATTTAGAGAATTTGAAGTGATTTTATGTTTAGGGGAGTTTTAAAAGATTTAGTTAAAATGGAGAAGTTCATGTGACTTACTATAAAACTCTCTACAATTCCACATAAAACCAAGAGATTTGAAACTTTGTATATTTAACAAAGAAACTTCACTAAATCACCATCAAGTCACTCAAAATTCACAACTTATAATATTTCCAATAATACTGGAATTTTGTGACTTTTTAAAGTTCTTGTTTGAATAACATTGGATTTCATGTGACTTTTTAAATTTCTTGTTTGAATAACACTTGATTTATCATTTTAATAGAAATTCTCTCAAATCCTCTCATATGTCATATTGAATACACCCCACTAAATCTTGAATTTAGAGTAAAGTGCACTCCAACTCAACCCTTAATCTCTCTCTAAATTTAGATTTTTTCCCTTTTTTACTCTAAATTTATAGTAACTCTAAATTTTACTATAGATTTATGGGAAAACTGCCATTTAAATCCCGAACTTTCTAATTTTGGCCAATAAAATCCTGAACTCTTTAGTAAGCCGTTTAAATCCTAAATTTTTTTACGAATCCATTTAAATCCTGAACTTTTCGTTGACTCGGCCATTTTAAACCCACGATTAGTCAACCGTTAAGTGCAATTAACCCTGTTAAATCTCTGTTATTGTTAACGTTAATTCACCTATTAACCAAAACGTTGCGTTTTGATAAACAGAAAATTGGGTTAAAAAAACCCTAACACACGACATTGTCATTGTCGTTGTACTTCTATGCCTCCATTGTTGTAGCACCATTAGCTTGAGGAGCTGAGGAAGACGAATTCGAAAGTTGAGTACAGGTTTGTTTTCTCATGTGTTCTTTGATTTCAATTCCGATTACTGAAAATTTTCGAAATCTGTTGCTAAATCTTTGCGAAATCTTTTGCTTTTTCTGTTCGAAAATTTCTTTATTGATTGTCATAAACTTAGTCCTTAATTAATGAGAATGGTTTCTTGGAGGCTTTGCGAAATCTTAGTTCGAAATCTTAGTCCTTAATTAGTCTTTGCGAAATCTGTTGCTAAATCTGTTCGAAAATTAGTTCTTCTAGAGGCTTTTCTCTGTTGGAGTTAATGAGAATGATTTCTTGGATGTGTTTTGGTTTCAGCTCCTGTAAAGAATCTCCGAGACTAAACCTTGGTTCTTGTTTTTGTTCAGAGAATTATTAAAAACACAGATTATAAACTTTCAATTCTTTATCTTTGCTTCTGAACAGGTGGGTCCGATGAGTTCAAATTCAGAAACTTCTGTATCAAAAACACAGATTATAAATCGTGGAATACCGTTAAAGTGTCTATGTGGTAGAACAGTTAAAATTTTCACTTCCAAAACTCAAGAAAATCCGGGTCGTCCTTTTTTCAGATGTGAAACGAAAAAAGATGTAAGTTTAATCAAGTCCTTGTTATTTGTGTTGAAGTTTATAGTTTTTTCCTTTTGATTATGTTGTAAATTTTAACATTCATTGCATATATTAGGATCATGTCTTTAAATGGGTAGAAGAAGCAGTTTTGGAAGAGGTTGAAGATTCGATGGTCAAATTGAGAATGCTTCGGATTGAGTTAGACAATGTGAAATCAAAGATTGAAGAATTTAAAGATGTGATGGAAGAATTAAGACAAGAAAGGTTGTTGCTTATGGGTGAGCTTCAAAAAGTGTGGAGAGTAATCAAAATTATCTTGGTTTATGTATGCTTTATGACAATGGCACTAGTTTATCTACTAGTTTTTGGTGAAGATAAGAAGTTATTTAGTCTTTAAAAGTTTTATGATTGGAATTAGCCAAACCCAAAGTCTTTGTTATTTTCTTTGTATGAAGATATTTGTGTTCTCTTTTAAGCTACTTCACTAGTCCTACGATTGACTTTCATATTGGAAATAGTGTGCCTGTTGATTCGAGTAATGAGGAGAACAATCTGAAAAATGAATACCATAATGCAGAGAATGGTGCTGAACCACTGACAGATGATGATAATGAGCGTGCATTGAGTGGAAAAATGAGTGAGTAAAGTTTACATGAAGTATGAATAAAAAATATGATTTTAGACTTCCTTCATTATAATTGCACATCCATGCAAAGTTTACAGGAAGTATGAATAAAAAATATGATTTTAGACTTCCGCTATTTTATAAGTATCCTATTATTGTGTTATCTTCTAATGAATCAGTCTGCAGTTTTGACAGCTAAGAAAAAGGGGTAGACAATGATTGTTTCATAATAGCTGAACTGAATACATAAGTGGTCNATTGCCTTCTAATATCTTCTAACATGTCAAGAATAGGTTTTCTTCTGGATTCCCTAATGGTTCTATTAAAAGATTCACTAAGGTTGTTCAAGTTATCATTGCAGAATAAACCTGTTCTAAAGAAAGCTCTAGCCCATGATGTAGGGACAGTACGCATTAAAGTTTCATGCGCACCTGCATTGTAGTTTCTCAGTTGTTGCAAGTTGTCTGCATATTCA
>OVBE01008806.1:227-16740 GCA_900406425.1 Iberis pinnata | reverse complement strand
TATGATTGACAATTAATTAGTATTTATAATTATAATATTAAGTTCTATATGTGAAAAATATTTTCATGCCATCTCATCGGCCCGTGTGGCTGCACTCTTGGAACCGGTGTTGGTAGTAGCTATCCCCTTCCATCTCGGGTGCTCATCCGGTTGTTCCTGTTGGTTTCAGATATCTCCTTCACCTTCTCCAACTCCCAATGTGCAACGAAGCATGTTAGGAGTTCTTCCGGCATCTTGTTATGCTTCTTCTTTTCAACGTACCAACTATGCTTCCACGCATAGACGTGTGAACTTTACGTCCACGTCATAACAACACCATAATCCACCAATTGTTGTAAGAGAGTCGCACCACGTAATTCAGGTGGTGGACCGTCAACACATCTTTTCTTCGTGAATAATGTTGTTGAACGACGATATGGATGACTCGGGGGCAAAAACCTTCGGTGAAAATCAAACCAGCATGTTTTCCTTCCATTACTAAGCTGAAAGGAATCAGTGTTATCCGCACAATATGGACATGCTAGTTTTTCGGGAGTTGTCCATCCTGATAACTTGCCATACGCTGGGAAATCGCTTATCGTCCCCAATATGGACATGCTAGTTTCCTCTATCCTATCGGCCAATGGTTCGCTACCGCTAGTACTAGCAACAAGATCAGGTCGTTAGCTAAGACTACTACTAGCAACAATATCATGTTCTTCGCCATGCAAATACCAAACCTTATAAATAGGCAAAAAACCATTAAGATACAAATGATTCCAAACCATATCTATCTTGATATTATGCGAATTCCGACAAACGGAGCATGTACATAGTAACTTACGATTGCGTTGTGCCCGAGGTTGTCGACATGCTAATTCCATGAATTCCATAATACCCCGCAAATACTCGTCGTTCAAAAGGTTCGTATCTAGATCTATTTTCTCCTGATCCATCCATTATCGAAAATATGGAGGATTATACATTTTTTTGTAAGCTGTAAGTTGTGAAATGATGAATAATGAAGGTTTGGGGGTTCTGATTTTATAGAATTAATTGTGACGGAATCCTGACGGACATATCCGTCAGTAATTAGGAATATAACCGTTGGCAACGGTTATATCAACGGATATGTTGTCAGGTAGGTATCCTGACGGATTTCCTTAGGGATTCCTGACGGATGTGTCCGTCAGGAATCCATCAGGAAATTCCTGACGGATATAGGTCCGTCAGTTTTTTTACTGACGGATGCTTCCGTCAGGATATCCAGAGAAACCTGACGGATTTGTTTCCGTCAGTATTTGGCGGTCATTTTTCCATAATTTTTCTTGTAGTGAATTTTGTATTTTTAAAAAAATATATATGTAATTACAAACACGACATTTGTATTAATACAGAAAAATAATGAAATCTTGTACAAGATCAATGTCTATCATACATGGTCTAAAAGAAAGAACAAGAAACTATAAAGATTAATGAACAATAAATATGCATCTAATTAAACTCTATCGACAACAAATAATTATATCCTCCTTAATTTACTTAAATGTTTATTTTTTCAATCTTGTCTATTCATGAAATGGCCATGGTTCCGAACAAGTTTGCCTGCAAAAGGGAGATTTCAAACATTAATAATTTAATAGACTACCCAAACTATTGATTTTCACTGAAAAACATTCACGTAGTAACTACGAAATTCAATTTATACAATAATAAAAAAGAAATAATAATAATTATAATAATAACGTGTGAGAGAGAGAGTAATGAAGAATGTTACTCTATAATTTCGTTCCAATAAGAATCTCTTGCTTCATCATCAATAAGCTCACTCCATGGCTGAAGTTGATCTTGTGTTGTAAACGTTGAGTTTGATGATGAAGGGTTTGATGTATCTTGATTATAATTCGAATTCGTTATGTTTTTGTTCTTCATCATCTTGTGGCTTTGTTCAGTTTCTTCAGGAGAAGCCATAACTAATGGAGGGAGTGAGTTATGATCATCAAGTTGTATCAGAGAAGAAAAAGAATCCATTTGGTTTTTATCCATCAAACGCTCTTCTTGATTGTTCTCAAGAATGTTAGAGATATATTGAGATTGACCAAAAAGATTTTGATTCTCTAAGTAAGAAGATTGGCCAAAGAGATTGTTATTAGTCTTCATTGTTGATGTAGATGACAAATGATTGTTGCTAAGAACTTGAATCATATTGTGTAACAATTGAGCCTTGGCAAGAGTTGTTGCATCCATTTGAACATTTTGATTGAGATTCAAGAGGCTGTTGAAATTCGCGGCCGCGATAAGCTGAGGAAGAGCAGCTAGAACGTTTAGATGATCGGTTCTCGGCCTATGGGTCACTGGATCAATCCCCATTTGGAGAAGCTTCTTTCTTAAATGCGTGTTCCAATAGTTTTTGATTTCGTTGTCTGTTCTTCCGGGAAGATTACCAGCTATTGAAGACCACCTTTTAAAAACATATATAAGAAATTCAAAAAAGTTATGAATCAAATTGATATAATCCTATAGTGGATTAAGTACCTAATGTTGTTTTAATTAAGTCACAACAACATAACTATTTTTCAAGATTTGAAACGGCTACATACGTATGCACCAAGAATAAAACGGTGTAGTAGGTGTAATAAACCATATAGTACTACTTAATCAATATGTTCATTGGTTATATTTATTAAGTAGTATTATATGGTTTATTACACCTCCGTGGAACTCCTTCCGTATCAATTTAATTGATGTTTTAGACATTTTTTCTTGTATTAAAATAATTGATTTTTCTCATTTTTATATATATATATTTCATTAATTAGTTACAAAGTTTCATAAATATAAAATGAGAGTATTTGAATTCTCATTGGTTAATTTACATAAAAAGGTGTATATTTCATTAAATCAAAATATTTAATGATCAAAATTAATTATTATATTAATATGCGTGAAATTTCTAAAACATCAAACACTTTTATACGAAGGGAGTACTAATTAAATTTGTTCTAGTTATGTATATTCGATTCATATATAATTGAATTTAGACCAATTAAACGAGTAACATAATTATAAAGATTTGACTATTAGTTTTTAAAAGTGATAGTAATAGAAGATTACTTGTTTCCAAGAAGGGAATGGAGGTTGATGATGGTTTCTTCTTCATGTTGAGTGAAATTTCCTCTCTTGATATCAGGTCTCAAGTAGTTAGTCCATCTCAATCTACAACTCTTTCCACAACGGTTTAAGCCAGCTTGCTTAGGAAGAGCTCTCCAGCTTCCATGGCCATGTTTTTGAATGTGATCTATCAATTTCTCATCCTCCTCTTGTGTCCATGGCCCTTTCTTCAATCCATTCTCATCGCAACATGGTGATCGCCCCATCTTAATCTATAACAAAAACGTTATATATATACTTAGAAAGTTAAGCTTATATATATAAGGTAAGGATATTTATGAAATGGATTGATGATTAGATATGAAATGAGCAGAAAACATACATACACGAGTATAGTAGTAATTAATTACTTATATTAATTTGGTATGTGTATATATATATGTATTGTCGAACCTGTTGAAGATCACTTAGAACTCAAAATAAGGGAGAAAATATGATGATATGAAGGAAGGAAATCAAATTAAGAATGTTAATTAATGTGGTTATGTTTGGTGTGTTTAAATAGGGTTTTTATGTTTCGTGTATTGTTTCTTGTCGGAAGGAGAAGATCTTAGTTTAGATTTTGACTTTGATGACCTACAAAATTAATGATGAAAATGCCCCTTGTGGAATCTTATCATAATTATTTGTTAAAGAATTAGAAAGGAAGAGAGAAGAAAGATGATCAATTTTGTGAAGCAATGTATATAGCTAGGTACACAAAAGTTGCTGCAACTAATCCATATGTTGACAAAAGACAGTTTGTGAAATCTTTTAATATATATTCTTCTAAATGCACAAAATATTATCAACTAATTATTATCATGACATGAATATGTGAATAATCAAAGCAACAAAGAAATATATATTTATCAAAAAAAAAAAACAAAGATATATATAAGTTCACAATATGGGTGCTTTCGTGTTAATACCCCCATATAACTTTAATTTGTATATATAAAATTAATTAATGCATTTTTTTATTGTGTAATTGTTCCTCTTGATACATTATAATACTTTGGAGTATATTTTATGAAACAACTAGTCCAAAAGTTATTGATTTGAACCTCTAACTATAATTGAGATTTAACAAAAAGAAAGATATATTTACATGTAAAGCCTTTGTTAAAAATTTAAATGAGGATTTGATTTGGTAGACTGAACTAAATGCTTTATCAAAATTTCATAAAAGCTATACTATAATTAAAAAATAGTTACTTATGACCTATTGAATTTTTAAGTCCGGTTAAGAACCCTAGCTATATAATTGAGAGAAAAATTAATTGGACAATCTATGGAAAGAGTAATAAAGCTCATGTTTGAGACGACATGATGATTATCAATGATTAATTATTGCCCATTTGAATCCTTTGATATCTAATTTAATTAATTAATTTTTTCAGTTTTATATAATTAAGTTTGTCATCTCCCTTGAGCCATTAATGTACACAAAACAAAATCGCCAACATATATATATGATAGGTTTTTCTACGTGGAAACGTTGAATGTTTTTATTTATTTTGGTTATCAAATTAATATACAAATGGATGTTCAACACACACAGATATATATATATATATATAGTTTGCATGAAAACAGTGTGTTGACAGTAGGCAATACTAGTCATTGGTCTATAAATGATCCACACCGTGCCACATATCAACTATAATAATTATATGTATATATAAAAAATTGTTGAAATCAATTTTTCATAATTGAATATATCGTGTTCTGATTATTAAACCAGTTGGCAAAAAGAGGGGAAATAAACAAATAAAACAATAATACATCTCGAACTAGCTATAATAAGATAATTAAAAAAGAAGAAGAAGTAAATTTAATATTATATATTTTTCTATCTCTCTATCTCTTTCATAACAATATTATTCTGCCATTTTATATTATATGTATACTAGATTAGGTCACGTGTGATACGCGAATATAAATAAATTATTTAGATTTAAATATGATAGCCAGCGTTATTATATATTTTAATTGTCGTTAAAATTAAAATTTAGTTATTTTGATTTCTAGTTTTTTCTTATAAAATCTATAAAACTAACATTAAGTTGCGGTTTTCAGGTTTAAACAAGTATAAAAGTGTATATATATTTTTTGCTCTTCAAATTTATATTTTAATCTTTTATATGTTATATATTTTTATTATTTTAATCTTATAATTTATGTATAAAATTAATATTTTTTTTTGTTATTATGTAGTTACCATTTAAAAAGCAATAAATATTTCCTTTTGTTATTATATTATTTTTTAAAAAGTAATAAACTAACAATAAGGAAGTTTCCATTATTTTAAAATACTACATTGACACATATCATAATCTTAATTAACAATGACATATGTCACGATTTAGTTAATTATAATTCGCTTATGTGTCGCATCCACGTTAAACGCGTTCCGGTTTATATAATAAGATTAATTAAAACGAAAATATTTAAGTTTGAGGGATTCTCAAAAATACCATAAAAATTCAAAAATATTATACACTCTCGAAAATTCTAGAAATACCATATTTTCAACAAAAAAATACCATAAATTTTTTTTTTCCAAAAATACCACAAAATTTGAAATAGTTTTAAAACTTCAAATTTAAATCATAAAACCTCAAAACCAACATCTATCTCTTTCAAAACTAAACTTTAAACTCTATTTAATAAACCCAAACAAAAAAATAAAATTTAAAATCCTCCAAAATCACTTTTTTATGTTTGTGATTTATTTTGAAACATTTGAAAATGTATGATATTTTTGGACTTTTGAGACCGTGTAGTAATTTTGAAATTTAAATTTTTTATGGTATTTGAGGAATTCCTCTTTAAGTTTTATATTACTAATCAAATAAAAATGATTTCAGTTTAATTAAGTTTTATACTTCAGTTGAGTGAAAAATATCATGCGAATTTCTTAAGTCCAAATAAAAAATATAAAAAGTTATTCTTTGTTTAACCACACTCTCAATCAAATAAAATAAAAATTAAGAAGAAAATTTTTTACTTCTAAAAATCAGTAAATAATTATTTCACTGCATGCATATATATAAATGATATTTTTGTAAGATATAAAAAATGAAAGGTGTGGATATGGTGGGTGATTATTGGTGTAAATTTAGTTTAAAGCACATCAAGGCACGCAAACTCAATCCACCCTGGGACCCGCGAAAACCCTAATCTTCTAACAACTAAACTAATTCTTATTTTACTCTTATTTCATTGCTTTTTAGCTTCTTATAATACGTACCTTGACGTTAATTGGTTCATTTAACATAATTTTATTAGATTGTTTCGACTATCCGGTAAACATATCAAATTATAGAGTTAAAGAACTAAGACTTAAGTCTTCTGATTGGTCATATGGATGGATAAATCCAACATATAATACTCATGACACTAGTCCGAAAATAAGTGATTTGAGAATATTTTGCAACTAAGATGTTATGAATTGAAAAGTTGTCGCAAATCAATTGTAACTACGTATCTGCGTTGCGATCGATTTGCGATCGATTTATGATGGTAGTAAACCCTTATATATATATACTAACTCCATCTCTTCTTCTCCTCTCACAATTTCAATTATCATTCTCTTTCTATTTCGCTATATCTTTACAATTTATATGATAAACACTTAATTTAAATTTAGATTATTTAGATAGTTAGAGTAATATTAGGGAATGAAATGTAGATTAGGATTGGAATAATTTTAGATTATGATTGGAATAATTATGTTAGATGAGGATTGTAATTAGTATGTTAGATTAGGATTGAAATAATATTAGACTAAAATTGAAATATTTTTAGAAATTATTGTTAAGTTTTGGTTAAACTAATTAAATTTTGATTTAAATGTTAGATAAACATATCAAACTTTGTTAATTTTGTTTAATATAATTTATGATTGAATTATTATTAATTTATTAATTTTGAATTAATTTATTATATGTTATGATTGATAAGTTGGCAATTATAATATTTATTTTTAATTTTTTCAAATATTAGGATCCAGGTCTAACGACTATGTTCGCTATTATTTCGCGTCCGGACGACCGACTCCGTCTACTAATCTTGTCCATTGCAAATCGGTACCCAAATTTGCCAAAAATTTCCGACAAAAGTTATAAGTCAATCGCAAATCTGTACAAAAATTTGCTACTGAATTGCGACTAACATATAACACAGTCAAAAATCTACTTCGTTGGGATTGGTCCCTAGCCCTCCAACGCTTGTCTCTCTTCCGGTCTATGCATACACTTGGGTTATCGCAGGTTTGTGTTCTTTTTTCGTCCTCTCATTGCAATCGTCTCCTGTAGTTATTTACTACCGAAAAACACGATGTTTTTGGTGGAACCAATATGTCAGTCATAGAACGTCAATAATGAAAATCCGTCAGAAATCGTTAATAATTACTGACAAATTTCTGACATATTTATGACGTATAATTTCTCCAAAAGAAAATATCTTTCAGTAATATTTTCTCAGTAATCCGTCAAAATTGTTGACGGATTATTAATAAACTGTAGGATAATTAAATTGATATATATATATATATATGTTTTAAAAAATTAATTACTTGATTATTGATTGATTAATAAAAAAAATTCAAAAAATTTATAAAATTAAAATATTTCAATTCAGAAAATTAAAATCTTATTATAATTTTGAATTACAAAAAATCTAATTTTCGATTCGTCGGTTAACCAACTCTATCTAAGGCTGCATCTGAGCGTCTCTATGGAGTTGCGCAACCTTCAAATCTTCGACCTTCTTCTTCTTAAGTTCTGTTACCTTTATGTCTTTCCTCTTCATCTCCTCATCTATGTAAGGGTACCTCACAAGTCGAGATACAGGTAAACAATAGCGGGCTATGTTCCCAAACCCAAACATGCGGAATTTTACCTTCTTCGTTGTCTGAAAAAAAAACCAAAATAAGAAGTATTAAAATATATAGAATGCAATATTATATAATATAAAATAAGTTTTAAAAAGAATGAAATTTACATCGGCAACGATGTTGTAATGCGTCTCAATCAGGAGGTCAGCATCATCTGGTATCTATGGAGTAGTCCTGATCTCTTTGAGATGTTTTTGAGGCATCTCGACCACCTAAGGAGCAATCAGATCTTAAATTAGTTCGGTCTTCTTGTTGGTGTGCACCTCCTCAATAAGAGCATTGGGGCTCGGCCGCACACAGCTCGACGATACTGTTTAATGTTAAAAATTTAATTAGATATAATCTTTGATTGAAATATAAAATTTACTATTAAATTTATATTCATGCCATCTCTGCCTTCCGAGTCATCGTACTCTTGGCACCCAAGTTTGTAGTCGAGTGCCCTCTACCGTCACGACCGTTGTAACGGTTCTTCTTGTTCATAGCCGATAAGGCTTGAGTATCAGACTTATCCCACTACTCTACGAGGTCTTTGAATATTGATTCAAGGACCTCGTTAGCCTTATGTCCTTCCTTCTTCCAAGTGGTTTTCCACCTGTGGAAATGAGTGTTGTAGACCATGTCCGCTTTCTTTTGGAACTCCTTCCGCACTAGAGCGGTAATAGCAGAATCCCAATTTAATTCTTGTTATATGATTAAAAAATTAATTCTAGTAACTTTATACTTAAATTTTTTTTAAAATTAAAATTTAAATAAATATAATTTATATTTCTAACTGTAAAATGTCAGAAGCAAGTCTTTCGATCCTCTCTAGGCATATCCTTGAATTTCGGATATGCCTTCTTTAGATGATTGTGCATCAATTTCATGATGCACTTAGTAATTTTGTTATACATCCTCCCGAACCATGTCGCCTCACCTTCCTCTGATGGATCTAGAAGCTGCAACCTATCATGTTTAGGTTGCACAAGCAGCTCCTCTAGCGTCAAATGCTCCGAAATATTTTCTTATGCCAATTATGATATTCTCCAAAACCAAAAATATTTACATGTTCATTCCCACCAAGATTAGAATCAACGGTCCTTTGAACATCTAAATCTATGTGTCATCTAACTGGTGGAGTTTTTTCATGCTTTATTCATGTGGTGGTTTTTAGATTCATAATAGAAAAATGTTAGTTGTTAGTGGATCATTTCTCGTGTTTTTCACATGGTCTTAGCCTCTCAAAGTTTTCAATCGTTTTTGGGGGATTTGTTTGTCGCCACTCTAGTATTTGTAGCTTATCTTTCAGTTATGTTTTGGGTTGTACGTACCTTCTTTGTTTCAGTTTTCATAATTGTGTTTTTTCTAATCACAGGTTTCTCTCTCTTTTCCTCCAGAAGGCAGCACACCTTTGCCGAGGAAGTGAGCCGGCGAGAGCAGAAGACCACTGCCTCCTCTTCTAAGCACAACCACTTGCACCGCATGGGGTGGTCTCCTAGGTCCAGTCTTCAGCAGATCCAGCGGGCGTGTACTATTCTGGTGTGTCAGTGGTTTGGTTCGTCTATGGATCTTTCTTTTTCGAGATGAGTCACCCTCCCTGGATCTGCGCGCAAGCTCCTCCTATTCAGTCTCGTCGGGCCCAGCTGCAACTGATCTCCTCCTCTGGTTGTAGATCTTTGTCACGTTTTTGAGCTATTCCTTTTCTCCTCCGTCTTCCCTGCTAATCGGAGTTGTGCGGATCTGATCCCTCCTCCCACTTCCTGTCGCTTGGAGTTTCCTTGTCGGTCGTCTTCCGCGTTAGGCGCAACAAGGCGATGGTTGGTGGCCAGTGGTCGCGATTCTCGATTCCGGCGAAGAGAAGCTTCTTCATCGCTTTTCCCTTGTTTCCTTTGGTTTTCTGGAATCTTCGCAAAGAAGTTGGTCATCATCGTTCATGAGAAGCCGGACTGAGCCACCGCCAAGTATGTGACATCGTGACCGGTAGTAATGGCTTTCCGGCGTAGCAGCGGCTCCGCTACCACTGACCGGCGGCGGCAGTCTATGTTGAAGAAGTTAATCCTTAGTGTTTAGGGGTTTTTTGTTGTGGACTTTAGAGTTTTAGTTTGTGTTTGTTTTTGGACGTGGGGTTTTTTTTCTTTTTTCTTTTCTCTTAATTGAAGCCTACTTTTAGATTCTTTTTAAACTTTTTTTTAAGTCCAAAAAAGTTGTAATGCTATGAAAATAGCAAAAATATGAGCTTTAACAAGCCTTCAAATTTTCATTTTGATTAATGAAATATTCACTTTTGTATCAAAAAAAAAAAATGTGTTTTAATTGTCATCTTTGTATTTGATCTTGTATTCATGTATTATAATATTCCTCAAGACAAAAAATCAAGTTATATTGCTTTCAAGCTTCGATTTCTTCCATGATGGTTTAGCAGAAACGTTCAAGAAGTCGATTCCCTACTCTTATATATGCAATAGTTATAAATTAAGAAAAAAATGCATGAAATATAATCAATTTTGCAAAAATATCATCAAAATATTTTCCTTCCAAAATGGTTTAGCATATATCATGTATTTTTAAATGTTGCAAAAATATCATCAAAATATTTTGTAGGATATGGGCTCAAGCCTCCAGGCCCGTCAAGACAAGCCCACAAGCAGAAGGAAGAAGTAGAAGCCCACCTCACCGGCGCGTCGATATGCGCGGAATCAGCCGTCTCAACAGTGTGTTTACAGTCCCCTAGGTGCGGCGTACAGTGCCCTATTAGCCGTATAGCCGCATGAACAGGAGACCTAGCGAGCTACCTGTAATGATGACGAGTCGAGTATATATAGAAGGCCATCTCGAAGCGGAAAAGGGTTGATTTCTAGAGAGAAGTCAGAGCTAATTCCGACGATCCACCACTCTTTCGACGAATTAAGATCTTTTGTAAACAGACACTTTAAGTGCGTCGGTATTGTCGACGCGCCTATTGTCAAATTGTAATTCTCCTTTATCAAATACGAACCTAAATCTTCGGATCGACGATCCTAGATCCAACAATTGGCAACTCCACTGGGGATTTATTAGATAAAAGAAACAAAGACGCACCTAAGACATGGCAAGCACTAACAACCTAGATGGACCCGTACTCATCGAAGACATAACCCACCTCGAAGGTCGAGACAACGAGATCGCCGACCCAAAGACGCCAACAGGGCCGAACGACCGGATTCCAGGGATGCCAACGCAGGAAGAGATGAACAAGACGCTCATGCGTCGGCTGGAAGAACAAGAAAACGAATCGCGTCAACTAAGGAGCAAACTCGAAGCCGTCAGGAAAGCAAGCTTAAGGAGAGCCGAACTGGAAGTCTTGAACAGGAACCTGTTCGGAACTGGAGACGCGACTCCACCACCCGTCGGGATCCAGCGAGACCAGGAAACCAATCATCACGAAGGACAGACGGCGACTACCCCGAACACGTCCAGCCCCAACAACGAAATAAGAGCGTTGAAAGCACAGATGCGAGAAATGAGCTCGCTGGTCCACAAAGCGACGAGCTCGGCTCCAGAAATCGAACGAGTAGTCGAAGAGACTCAGCGCACCCCCTTCAGCAATAGAATCACCGAAACGAAGATCAGACACACCGCAAAGATAAAATTCCAGACGTTCGAAGGGAACGCAGATCCGACGCATTACATGACTGGTTTCACCATTGCAATGGGACGCGCTCAATTCACCGACGAGGAAAAAGACGCGGGGCTTTTTCAGCTGTTCGTCGAAAACCTGGGTGGGGCCGCACTCTCCTGGTTCTCCCACCTCGAAGCCCAGTCCATCGACAACTTTCAACAGTTATCAACGGCCTTCGTCAAACACTACTCCATGTTCATGGAGAAGAAAACCTCCACCGCCGATCTATAGTCTCTGAGTCAAGGGCCACGGGAGTCGCTGAGAGCATTTATCGAACGGTACAAAGAAGTATTATCAAGAGTAGCGATCTCAGACGAGGCCGCAATAGCCGCACTAAGGAACGCACTTTGGTACGAGTCGAGATTCCGTGAGGAGCTACTCCTAAACCAACCACATACACTAGAAGACGCGCTCCACAGAGCGAATAGATTTATTGCGATGGAAGAGGAACGAGTGGCAATGTCTCGTAGACACGCCAAGACCAACCATGCAAAGGAAAAAGAGGAACAGGTCGAGCACCGACAGTTCTACGAGGGACAATCAAAACAAGACAGGGGAAAGAGAAGCACAAACTATTTAGTGGAAGAGCGCAAACCCCCGATTTATCAAAGGAAAGACGAAGCAACACGCAAACGCGCTATCGGCAGACGAACCGGCTAAGACGAAGACAACTGGTAAAAGAAACTTCCTCGGGAAGCCAACCAACCAACCTCGATCTCGGTGCCGACCGTTAGAAATACCAACCCGTCTGAATGCGCCCACCTGAGGAAACGACGAAGCAAGCGAGAAGGACGACCTGTCGAGATTGAGCCCGACTGCCCGATCGCGTCCGTCGAACCAAACCAATGTCAGTTTCGACGAACTTGGGGGGGGGGCTTATTGTAGGATATGGGCTCAAGCCTCCAGGCCCGTCAAGACAAGCCCACAAGCAGAAGGAAGAAGTAGAAGCCCACCTCGCCGACGCGTCGATATGCGCGGAATCAGCCGTCTCAACAGTGTGTCTACAGTCCCCTAGGTGCGGCGTACAGTGCCCTATTAGCCGTATCGCCGCATGAACAGGAGACCTAGCGAGCTACCCGTAATGATGACGAGTCGAGTATAAATAGAAGGCCATCTCGAAGCGGAAAAGGGTTGATTTCTAGAGAGATAAATTCTTAGAGAGAAGTCAGAGCTAATTCCGACGATCCACCACTCTTTCGACGAATTAAAGATCTTTTGTAAACAGACACTTTAAGTGCGTCGGTATTGTCGACGCGCCTATTGTCAAATTGTAATTCTCCTTTATCAAATACGAACCTAAATCTTCAGATTGACGATCCTAGATCCAACATATTTTCCTTCCAAAAAATACTATAAACATAAAAATTAAATTTCAAGGGTTTATAATTGAAATATTTTAGTTTGAGTTCGGTAATTATAGTTTAGATTTTGACAAACTAGAGTTTAGTTATTGAGACTTAAAGTTTAAATTTAAAGTTTAAAATTTTTTTAGAATTAAAGTATTTTGGAAACAAAGCATTTTTATGCAATTTTGTAACAAATGAGAGTATATGGAACTAAAAACTAAAAAATGATATCTTTGAAAATTTTCCATAAATATATAAAAAATGATTATATCAGTTTTTATATATATATATATATATATATATATATATAATTGGATTGACAAAGTCTGATCCATAATCATTTTTATAATAATTAAATCGATTATTAAACCAAATAATTAAGTTAGAAAATGATTCTTTTATCTGAACTCATCTAGTGATTTTACAACACAATATTGGAGTATATTACAACTTTTGTACCATAGAATATGTAAACATATATTACAGTTTTATATATGCATTTAATCATAATCAAATTGCAAAAAGTAACGTAATATATGTTTTAAAAAACGTTTTATCAAAAAATGTTTTAAAAAACGCATGCGATAATCGTACACCGGAAGTTTCCAACTAATCCGAAGGAGACAGCAAATGGTACTACTGTTGATCCTCCTCTTACCAAACACATATATAGCTCGCCTTATAGGTTTTACGACATCATATACATCTATGCTAGATATATGTATTATTTATTCTTGATTTATTCACAATTTCGCATCGCTTCTTTCTATTATCATTCAAAAATAATTTTGCACCGCTTATTTTTTACAAACCGCACTTATCCCGTTTTTTACCTGCACCGCAGTTGTACCACATCACCCCGCTATTTTTTTTTATCCGTACTGCTTGATCCGCTGTCAGTCTGTCACCATGATTTATTCACAATTTCATATATTTATTGCATCATTTGCTTAAAAAAGGATCTCGTAAACGCATCTTTCTAGATTACTAAAACCATTCAAGAACTTTTGTCTATAACTTATTAAAGTTAAATACAATAACATATTAAGTTGGCCCTTTTTTTTAATCCAATCAATTAATTAAGCTTTGATTAGTTGACCTTGTTACCAATCAATTTATAATATTATGATGATTTTAAAATTATCACATAGAACGCAAACGCAAACCTAAAAGCAAACAAACAATGAAGACTTTGATTCTTCATAATGTTCAAAATTGACATTCACTCAAAATTATTAAAAGACAAATATTCTCTTAAGACTTTGAGTTTCTCCGAATTGCACAAACCAACACCACAAAGTGTTTATACACGTCACACATTGAGGAATTAACCAAGTAAAATTTGTATTTATACATCTCACTTATCCTACTAATTATATTTCCTGTCTCTGATAATTACTTGACAGTATATACATATATATTATCTCTTGTGTATGAGTCAAACCTAACATGTTGGACAAATACCTTATTCAAACAATTTGTACGTTACATTAATGTTAAGCATCATATATACGTAAAATATATTTTTTTTTTTTGAGAATTGGTAAATAGAATAAATAAAGAAACCTTACAATGCAAATGTTTTCCAAAGGCTTACAAAAAAAATAAAACTTTGTCTTAGAGGAATAGACTGAAAACAGAGCAAAACAGAGTTTTCAAAGGTGGTACAAGAACCAAAATGATAGCAGATTAGAGAAGCCTTTTCGAGAAATCCGAGCTAATATGATGTTCCTTACTTGTCTGTCAATGACATAAAATGATCTTAAAGCATCCATTCGGGGTCTTGAACCATGGATTCTTGAATTTCTTTCTTGCCAAATTTGGTAAATGGATGCTTGGAGAGCAATAATTGTCAAAAGCCTTTTTTCCTTCTGGGCTTGGGCTGATGGCATATTCATTAAAGCGTTCCAGTTGATAAGCTAGTAGGAGGAGAGACCAAGTCTTCGTAGGATGTGGGACCAAATGTTTGATGCGAAATCGCAAAACAGAAATAGGTGATCTCTACTTTTATCCTGTGAGTTGCAGAGCACACATGTGGGAGAGGCAGTCAAACCCCAACTAATGAGGCGGTTTTTGGTAGGTAACATGTCCTGGTGAGCCACCCAAAGATGAAAGGAATGCTTTGGAATGTGCCCTTTGTGCCAGACAGTACTGGTCCATGGAAGGGATGGGCCTCGAGGTCTAATCAAATCCCATGTGTTGGCTGTATTGAAGATCTTAGGATGAGTCGAAGATGTGAGCCAGAAGTAAGAATCAGAATCTGCTGTAGGCAGAGGGGGTTGGATGGATGATAGAGTAGTCCTTAGGAGAGACAAGATAGGATTTCTGGATCTGGAGGAGGGAAGGATCCAGTTACCCTGTCTCACAACATCAGCAACCTTACTGTCCTTGTTGATGCCAGATGAAGATGGACCTTGATGTCCCACAATTTCCCATAGAGATGTGGTACCATTAGTGAGCCATATATCATACCAGAAACTGGCTTCATTACCATTGCCGAGATTGCATCTCAAGAAACGTTTAGCTTCAAACCGAAGGGCTAGTAATGATTTCCAGATCCAGGAGTCTGAGGAGGAAGGCTCTAAAGACCAGAAGCTGCTTTGTTTTAATCTTGTTTCTCTGTTCCAAGCCACCCACATAGAGCTTGCTTTGGAAAAAAGAAGCCAAATTAGTTTGAGTAATAGGGTGGTATTCCAAGTCTTGAAATCCCTGAGGCCTAGTCCTCCTTCTGGTTTAGGCAGGCAGAGAGATGTCCAGGAAATCTTTGCACCACCTTGTCTTGATATATCACTTGCCCATAAGAATCTAGAGCACATACTTTTGAGCAAAGAGAGACAGTTTTGAGGGACTCTAAAAGCTGAGAACCAAAAATTAAGAATACTAAATATGACTGACTTAATCAATACTAGTCTACCAACAAAAGATAAGATTATATTTGCCCAGTGGTTAAACTTAGAAGAAATAGAATCAATCAGAGGGTCATAGTCAGCTTTACTCAGTTTTCTATGCATTAGAGGAAGTCCTAGGTATCTTACTGGGAGAGAACCAGAAGTGAAACCCAAGGCTAGCAACTGGGATTGACTATTTGCACTCAAACCTGCCGTGTAAAGATCCGACTTCTCCAAGTTGATTTGCAAACCAGAGATATTGTGCAAGTGGTCTAGAACTGAGAGAATATTTTGAGCTGATCTTTTCTTGCCATCAAAAAGGATCATCACATCATCAGCAAAAGCTATATGTGTGATTTTGAGCTTTTTGGCTTTTGGATGGAAGCCTATAGCACCTGAAACAAAGGAAGAGTCCAATAAAGTTGCAAAAAATTCCATCGCAATAACAAATAGAAGAGGTGATAAGGGATCTCCCTGTCTCAGCCCTTTTTATCCTTTGAAGAAACCACAGAGGCTTCCATTCACATTGATGGAAAAACTAGTTGAAGAAATGCACTGATGAATCCAATTGACAAATTGGGGAGGGAAATCTGCTGCCACTAGAACA
>OVBE01008805.1:0-11987 GCA_900406425.1 Iberis pinnata | reverse complement strand
ATAGGTTGAAAGGGTTAATTTATATCAGTTTAGGGTCTAGTGTTAATGTTTACGATTTTGAAATTAAACAATTGAAATGTGAAAACTAAACAACTTAATAAGCTGTCAAAAGTTGTAGCATTTGTATATTTAAATGGATATATATAGAGTATATTAGATGAGTTTTTAGAAATATTGGTTATAGGTTGAAAGGGTTAATTTATATTTGTTTAGTGTATAGTGTTCAGGTTTACGATTTTGAAATTAAACAATTGAAATGTGAAAACTAATTAAACAACTAAATAAAGTGTCAAAAGTTGTAGCATATGTATATTTAAAAGGATATATATAGAGTATATTAGATGAGTTTTTTGAAATATTAGTTATAGGTTGAAAGGCTTAATTTATATTTGCTTAGGGTATAGGTGAAATTAAACAACCGAAATGTGAAAACTAAACAACTTAATAAAAATTTATTTATAAGTTGTTGACACTTTTATTTTTTAGGGAATTTAGGCTTTATGGTATATCTATAAGCATTTAGATTTTAAGGTTTAGGGTTTCGGGTTAACACCAGAAAGGATGATCTGTACACCCTTTTGTACCTTTGTACGATTATCTCAGTACCATTAATATAATACAATAAATTTGTGGCATTGGTACACCAAATTTGTTGTCTATAAGTTGTAAGAGAGTGATAGAGAGAGAAACAAAAGGGACGTAAGGGTCAACAGAAGCGACACGAGTCTTAAATACATTTTCTAGTTTCTTTTATTAAATTAAATACAAACGCATCTCTTATTTCAGTTGTCTAATCATCTTCCGCATAGGTTTTAATACATACTCATTTTCTACATATGTCTATAATTCCATTTTACTGATAATAAAAAATGATCGTAAATCCTCATATTCTCGATTTCCCGCCGGAAATCCTTGAAAAGATTCTCCTAAAGGTCGCAAGTTTCTCATACAAAGAACTTTTCAAATGCAAGAGCGTTTGTGTGGCCATGCGCGAAGCGGTTCAAAGAGAGACATTCTACCGGAGCGTCGATCTTTTCACTATGCAAGGAGATTGGTACTATTCTGCTGGTTCGAATTTCAATCGTTTGTGTCTTCATAATAAAAACCCTTATGCTATCTTCCTTATCGGGGCTAGGGAGTTTTTCCGGACCGAGAACATGGAAGGCATACTATTAAAGATTAGGCTTGCCGCTGAGAAGGGGTATGATTTGGCTCTCTACTCATACATTCATATGAAAAGGATCATGTCTCCCGACGTGGTCTTCAACGGTGATTTGGTCAATATATCTAGGGAGTTCTCACGGTCTGCAAAACAGAAGATCCAAGCATCTTCTTCATTGTCGTGGAGCAACAGCTTGCCTCCATTTTTGCTCCAAAGGGTCATTGAAATTCATAATGTCTACTGCCATGATATTGATACTTGCCCGTGTCAATTGATCAACAGATGGGGACACCCGTGGGACGAGTGGTACAAACCGGAGCCACTATGTGATGCGTATTTTTGGAAGATGGAAACACTCGCTTTTATTCGGGAGTTGCCTAAAATGATTGTGGATTTGCGTCTTCAATACCCTTGACAATCTCATACATTTTTTTAATCAATTGCCAATATTTCTTCCAACTCTTTTGTTTATTAAAAGTTAAATTAAATATATACAATATTGTAATGGATTTTATTCTCTATGCGGTACTTTTGCTTTGCTATATGAATTTTTTATTTGTCCATCTCTAACCATAAACACAGTTATTGATACTCCCTCTTTTTCATTTTATTAGTTGTTTTGAAGGTTTTTTCTTGTTTCAAATCCAAATATAAAAAGTAAAACTTTTAATTAAAAAATTTAAATAAAACTCAAACATCTACATGCTTTTAATTAAATTTATAGACAAAAAAATATAAAAATATAAAAATCAAAAGTTATCTTAATATGCGCGCTTTTAACAAAAAAAAAATGAAACGGAGGGAGTACATTTTAGGTTGAAGCATTTAGGGTTTAAGGGTTCCTTGACGCGTGGCTATACGTTTCTTTAATGAAATTAAACATAAGTGACGCGTGGCTATAAGTTCCTGTTTACTATACATAGTCCTCATAGGTCAAGATTACATGATCTAAGGTTTCCTTTTTTTCATCTGGGTAAAACAAACAAACAAAAGACAGAACAACACACAAAGACATAACAACAACACAAAGAACAATAAACAGAACAGAGGCTGAAAAAGGCAGGCAAACCACAAAGGCACGACCGAAGAAGACGAAAGACCACCTAGAACACCTTGCGAGTCGCAGAAGACCAGACAGAGAACGATCACGGATCCTTTACCTGAAAGAGGCATTAGTGCGACCTGCACCGAGCCAGAAAGAACGGTGAAACACTCCCGGAAAACGACCGTGACTCTGAGACCTCAGAAAAAAAGACTCCAAGACGAGCCAGGAAGACCCAACGCCTGAGAAGGAAGAACCGGAGCCAGCCGGAGAAGAAGAAAGGCGAACCCAAAACTGATGGGAAGGGCAGCTGGCCGAGAAATACCTCTCCGGCAGGAAGATAACCGAGAGTAGGCTAGTTGACCTAGTCATTCGACCACGACAACAACAGGACGACAATCGAGAAGACCGGCGAGGAAGAGCACGACCAAGAACAGCCACTGAAACCCTTAGTAAAACCACCAGAAAAGAACAAAACTGAGCAAACCAACCAACCAAAGCCACAATCCAAACTGATACCTCAGCCTTAACGTTAGAAACAAACCGGGAGAGGCCTAAGAGGACTCAAAGGTGAAAACAGAGAACTTGTCCCACCAAGCAGTCGCCCGGACCGCGAATACAACTGGAGAACCAGAAGCCGGCGAGGCCACCCGAAACAGATCCAGACCAGATCTGGAGTCTACCCGCTAGACGAGAGCACAAAAGTCGCCGAGAGACTAACCTGAACCCGAACCAGGGAGGACTGAACCACTGTGATCGGAGACATACCGGGAAGACAAGAGGAGATGCCTCTGCTTCGGATCCGGCAGAAATCCGACGGCGCTAGAGCTCGACTGAGCGATTTGCGGCTTCAGAAGAGAGAGGAGAGGAGGCGACGAGAAAGGTGGCCGCTCGGAAGGATCTGCCGCCGCTTGGGCCGGCGACAGAGCCAGAGAAAGCGAGAGTTTGTAGAGGCGGCTAGTCTCTGGCTGGATCGGGCTCCCGTACGCCTTCTCTGTCTTCCGATGGCTGCCGGTGAAGAGATCTGGCGGGCTCGGTCGAGAGAAAAGGAGAGGAGAGGAGAGAGAAACTTTACGTACATGATCTAAGGTTTCCTATATAAGTTGTTAAAAGTTTATTAATTTCATTAGATGTAATTATTAGATGTTTTACAAAAAAATTGATGTTTTACTGATTTCAAACATATTAAGACAATAATCATTAGATGTAATTTTTTAATTTGAGATAATTATATTTAATTTTTTAATTGTTAAAGTTGTTAAAGATTATTAGTTGCTCTTATTTTCTCTTATTTGTTCTTTATTAACTGTTCAGATATTTGTCAATTTTGTAAAGTTTGCAGTGCGTATAAAATGGTTAAAGTGTTAAGAATAATGAAACAAAGTTATTAACAATATAAACAAGTAAAAAGTTGTTCAGGAAATTTCACAAGNAGTGTTAAGAATAATGAAACAAAGTTATTAACAATATAAACAAGTAAAAAGTTGTTCATGAAATTTCACAAGATCGCCCTCATAACTTCGACCTCCGAGATGACCGGGTTGATAACGACATCAGAAACGCCGTCGAAGCTAGAGTAGACTGTGGTATTGGCATTCCCCAAGTGAATCCTCTAGAATTGGAGTTCACAGTATGTACCGCCGTTTTGATGCAGAGTTGGCTTCAATGCAGCAATATAATCGACATAATGGCCAAAGACCTTGCATTCCAGAAAGCTCCGACTAAAATAGACAAAGCAAAAAATACAATTAATACACATATACAACTCATAAAATCCAACTGATACAAATATACTTCCTCTCTGTTCATAAGAACAAACGTCAGCACCAGCACCCGCTCCATGAATCCCATCGTTGTGACCGCTTCTTCATACATCACATTGCCTATGTACTTTATTCGACCGACTACGTGCACAGCATTGTCAAGATAAGAGCATCAGGATTTTGCACTGCAGTTGTTTTGTATTACTATTTCACATTTATATTCCATTTACTATTTACCAAATCTAACATAAACACTAATCACTAGGTGACCACGATTTCAGTAATGCAGACATGTAACCACGATTTCAACCAAATCTAACATAAACACTAATCGAGATTTTCTCTGTTTTTCCATTTACAACAAGAAAAAAGTACTAGTTTCAGTAATGCAGACATGTAACTACGATTTCAACCATGAGAACTCTGAGTACTTGATACATCTGGACTCGGTGACAGGCTCGACACGCCGGATGGTGGTGAAATCAGAAAATACAATATCCACAAACGAGTAGGGGTTCCAGAAGAACGAACTTGAGTGCTTCACCAGAAAATTCGATAGCTCGACGCTATCGCCTTCCTGCATGAGAGAGATGTCTACATTGACGGATGGTAGAAGGGTGCACTGGACGTGGTTTCCAGTGTGTTCAGCAAGTATGAACTCCCTCACGATCCCGTAAGGGTATACGGCATGAAATCTTTGAATCACCTTTACCATGAAGGTGTCCTCGCACGTACCGGTGGTGAGATCTCTAACTTTAAGAATAGCCGTTGTTTATGAAGATGAAAGATTAAGGATGAGAGATCAAAATCTTCGAGTGATTTGATTTTGTTTGGTTTTTTAGAGAGATGGAAACAGAAGCGGCGCGAATTTTAAATACATTTATTTGAGTTTCTTTAATTAAATTGAAAAGAAACAAGCGACTTAATAGATCTTATCATTTTCTCTTTTAGGTAATGATAACTGTAAGAGGTTTCGTGTAGTTGTTAAATTTTATTAAATTTTCGTTATATCTCTTATCTTATCAACCTTTTCTACATTAATTGCTCCGCTATTTCACATTTTAGGTATAGATGTGGTTATGGTTAATTTTGTATATTGCTAAATTTTAACATTACAATTTGTACTTGTTTTTCATTGAATTATAGGTTCAATAAATACAAACAGCATTGTTACACTCGATTTAAACAAACATTAAATTATCATTTGGCAAAATAACAATTGACCCTAATGCGTCAGCAATAAATGTAATCTCTTTATTTGGTTTCCACACCTGTAAAATACAAACAACATTGTTACACTCGATTTTACATCTTTGAGTCTCATCTAAACTGGTTTCCTGCAATGTTAAAGTGTAATAATTTACATATATATAGTCTTCAAAAATTGTTTCCCTGTCCACAATAACTTTCTCAACAGGCCATGCAATCTTGCATCACACAGCTAGGCCTATTGATGCTAATGACTCTGATATAGGCCTCTAGAGAGCAGCTTCAGGTGTGATTGCCGATGTCACAGTAATGGCTACTGCAGAAGGACCAAATGGTAGCCTACAAACTTTGTAGTACGGATCAGCAGAGCAAAATGAACTTTCCCCAATCACAACTTTGTAGTCAGTCCAATCCAGCACTTGTACTCTCACACCTTTTTCAATTCAGAAACACCCTCAGATGTTTCAGTACCACCAGTGGTTGTCTGAAACATGGCCACTGATTTAATTAACAAATTAGGAAGCTGATTTAAACTGATATGAAAATATAATTACCTTATTTCTGAATCCCTCCACAACTCCCTTCAAAATTTCAATCTGACATTGCAAATAAGCAATCTTTGAGTCTTTAGCTTGCAGAAATGATAGCTTAATAGAACTGATCCCTCTGTCATACCCTCTCACTCTTCCATGTTTCTCTTTTCCCAAAACCTTTCTCACTGCATCTTCCTTGAAGTTATCGCATGATGTAGAGTCCATCTGACTATCGAGTGACTGTATTTGTTCCTAATATCAATATTTTACACACAAGATATAAGAATGATCATTTATATATGTAACAATGTAATAACAAGTTTCATAACTACTTACAACAGTGTTAGGAAATTCAGGCCTCACAGCTCTACCATCCGCATGTGTGTGTCCGACAATCCAAATATGACTCTTACTAATCTTCCTTGGATCTGGACTCTTCATTTTCTTTATAACAAAAAGATAAAATATTGAATAATCTTTTTCATAGGATTGAATTGAAAATTCATTTTAATTACCATTTCATAAGCTAATCTAAGCATCCATTTGCAACTTGTTGTGTGAGGTATCTGTTTTTTCTCAGCTCTTTGTACTTCTTACTTGTTTCCTACGACAACAATACTTAATTAAAGTTAAAATATGTATAAAGAAGACAATATGACCATTACAAAAACATTAACAACCTTGAATGTGTGAGAGGTCTTGCTCCTAACCCATGAGTTCCATACTTGAGAAGATGGGATGTTGCGGGGTTTTAAAGCAATCCTCTCAGCAAAACTTTTGGCATTTCTTACTTGTGCCACCAGCCTTGACTTCCCAGCCCTCCACAAATATCTTATCTGCTTCATAAGAACCTCTTTATGCCACTCTTCTTTCATGTCAAACATCCTCTGCATCAAATTATGCTAAAATGAACACTTATTTTGGATCAAGATAAATTGCTTAAATGGTCAAACATACCTGGATCTCCTCCCACATGGTATCCTTAGACACTCGATCAAGTTGTCTTCAATCAGGCAATGTAACTGGAACATGTTCTCTCACCAGAGGATCAAGAAAAGATGACAATGTAACAGAACCAGGTCCAACATGTTCACTATACTCATTGAAAGACACTGAGACCCTTTCATTAGGATTTGTAGCCACTGTATGCATCTTTTTTGGTCCTCTTCTCTTTTTTCCTTCACTTCATTAATCGGAGTTTGATTTCCTTCAGTCTTCTCATTATTAACCCCATGTTGATCCATGTTAACATGGTCATTACGTTCAGTACTCTGATCATTTTTTTGTGGTCATTTTGTTCAGTAATCTGAGTCTGATCATTTTCTTTCTCAAGAGCTTGTGTCTCAGTAAATTCTACCTCATCGTCAAGTATTACCTTCTTACCCTCATCAAAACCGTCATCATTATCAGTAAAACCATCATCCTCTTCATTAATTTTACCCTGATCATCTTCAAGTCGTCGTACATTCTCACCCTCAACATCTTCCACCACTCTATCTAATTCTTTAGGTTCAACTGCCTCATTGGAATTTGAAAGATTAAAAATCTCCTTATTTTTTCTTGAACACTTTTTCCTTGTTTGAATCTCATTATTGCTAGCATTTTTACCCCATGTTGATCCAAATCAACAGGTTCTTCTTCTTCAGTACTACTTCTTCTTTTAGTTCCTCTTGCTGCATTTTTACCCCATCTTGGTGCATGTGTAGCCTCTAAGCCTTGGTTACGTCTACTACGACGGGCCCAAACAGAGCCTCCTCTCGTCCTTACTGTCATTTCAGAACTGAGAATAAAAAAATAACATTTTAGCTAAAAGTTATTTTCAGCTAAATTCCACATCTAACTAATTCAAAAAAACTGTATATATATATATATGATACCTCGAAATCAAAATAGCGAAACTAAACACTCTGTATTTAGCTAAATTCCACATTTTCAATCTGACGTTGAAAATTAACTAAATATGAGGAAGATACTTTCTCAACTAAACAATGGAGCTTCGAATCGGTGAGATCAACAATGTCCCTAAGTAACGCATACACTGAAAATATCCTGAAATAATGAGGAAAGAGAGAAATAACTAAGTCGATCGATCGAATTGACTATGTTCAAAAAGTTACCATAGCTTTTTGTATTATCTGCAATAGTAAGTACCGAAACTAAGCAAATTTATGCGCCTCAGTATTTTTGTTTTTCTGAGAATGAAAAAATAGCGTCCAAAAAAATGAAACACTATGGATAAAACCTGTGTCCATAGACAATAGCATTCACACAAAAAACGCTATCCTGGGATGCTATCGATAGTCATATTTCTTGTAGTGATAACAACAAACTGTAAGGTGTTATGATGACTGGCCACTGAGAATACTATCTACCATGCTTCCCTAATGGGCTGAATCCATCTGTACTCAAACGAAGATAAACATTTTGCTTCTCGTACGCAAAATCCAGATAAGTAGACTGAAAATGACGCCAAGCTTCTCCATCAGGAGGATATGTAATCTCTCCATCCAATCTATGCTCAGCATGCCGTCTCATTCCCGCAAATGTTCTCTCAGACATATATAATCCCTTCAACCTATCTGTTAGTGGCAAATACTACATCCTCTTGTAAGGCATTGAAACTCTACTGTATGTATCCTTATACCTTGGTTTGTGACAATATCAACTTCTCGTCTAGTGTTCTTCGTGCCTCCAATAGATAATACGATTGTCGATATACACATCTATAATCTAATATGGTAATCTAAGCCCCAAAACAAGTTTTTGTATCTCGGAATATGAATCTAGAGAAATGTTATCCGCTGGCAAGATATCCCTCACAAAATTGGCCATTGCGTCAATACAATCCTCAGCCAAATTATAATATGTTTTTATTTCCATAAACCTACTTGTAGATGATAAAAGTGAATGACCATCTCTACATCTCTATATAATGACTGATTCGCTGCATCTAACATACAAAAAAACTGTCGTGCTTCTAAATTAGGTTCTTCATTCGAAACCTACGATGACTCTATATTTTCTCTTTAAACATCATTAACCATTTGAACCATACCTGCCCCAAAATCTAATTTCGCTAGCACTACTACTACTAACAACATTATGTNTGACCATCTCTACATCTCTATATAATGACTGATTCGCTGCATCTAACATACAAAAAAATTGTCGTGCTTCTAAATTAAGTTCTTCATTCGAAACCTACGATGACTCTATATTTTCTCTTTAAACATCATTAACCATTTGAACCATACCTGCCCCAAAATCTAATTTTGCTAGCACTACTACTACTAACAACATTATGTATTTCTCCATGTAAATACCAAATCTTATAACCTCGCATAAACCATTGCAATATAAGTGATTCCATACTATATCTATCCTGATATGATGAGAATTACGACATAAAAAAACATTGACATATTAACTTACGGCTGCTTTGTGCTCGAGGTTGTCGACATGCTAATTTCATGAACTCCGTAACACCATTTGCATATTCGTCCATCAAAAACTTTGTAAGTTTGTGAAATGGAGAGTGACTGTTCTAGTTTTGATAGAATTCATAATTGATAAATTAGTCTGTTAGTAAATTCGAATATATATATATATATATATATATATATATATGTCGGCAACGGCTAAAACGGTTAGTTTACATCGGATCAATTTACTAGCGGATTAGTGACGGAATAAATCCGTCAGTAAATTTTCATCACTAATCCATCAGTAATTACTTACAGTATATGTCAGTAATTACATACGGACCTAAATCCGTCAGTTTTTCCGTCAATTATTACTGACGTATGTATTTCTGTCAGTATGTTCGTCAGAAAATCGCATGTTTTCTTGTAGTTTATATACTTGGTGATCGTTGATTATTTAATTGTGGTTGAAACACTTGATTGATTAGATTTAACAAATGGATTAGTCTTTTTATTGAGTCTCAAAATCTTTGTTTTGGAAGTTGACTTGATTGAGCGTGAGCTCAGACATGTTATTATACATATTATTATGGTCACAATAATAATTCTACACACTCCTTGTTCATCTTATATAGAATAGATTCATTGTCCACTTAATTTTAACCATCTTTTAATCAAGTTTTGTACATGCCTACATATATCAAACTTCATATATTAACCACTCTAGAACATTATAAGAACACATAATTGTCATGTTTTGAAAAGAACTTAATTAGCTGTGAATATACAATCATTATTTTAGTTGCAAAAATAATAATTCATGAATTAATTAACATTTTTGAGAAATAAATTAAAAAACTTGGGTTTAAATCAACTTCATTTGGTTCGAACTCGCAAACTCACGATATATCATAGGACGCCAAAGCTATCTACGCTGGTAGCTGTTATTTTTAGTTCAAAGAGTAACAATTATATTTATTTTCAAAAGTTCGAATTGGGTCAAAACAACGTGAGTCGGATCCTACCTCGCACGTCTAATTTTTTTTAGACATTTTGGTCCTCAAGCTTGTTTTTGTTTGTTCTTTGTATATTACAAGAATTTGACTCGCGTTATGCAATGAAATTTTCAAGGTACACTTTTCAAAAGAAAATAATAGTGGAGAAATACAAATATTTTGTAATTACTGTCAAAAAAAATCTTTCAGAAATGAGTTCAAGATATGGACCATATAAATATAAGGGTGTCATTCAATTATGGTTTTAAAAGAATTTAAACTCAACACAATGCACTATTATTTGAATGTTGATTTTAAGTTATGCATTAAGATTTTTTGTTACTGGAAATCATATTTGTAAATATGCTGCAAAGATTTTAAAATATGATGTTATTTAATGAGAATTTGTAATTAGTTTTTAAAATTCATTGTTATACATTCTTATAAGATTTTGATAATATTTGTATATAATTGATCTGAAATGATTTTTTATGGAGTTTCATGAATGAATAAGTATTCAAAACTCTAAATTGAGTTGCGGAGAACTTAAAATCTATGGATCTGAAATTTCAGAATTGCAGAGATTTTTAAAATATAAACATTCTATAATTATAAATCAAATTGAATGACTCTAAATCATTAATCTAGTAACACTTCCATAATTTACAAAAGAATCATCCAAAAAATTTTGGTAGGGAAAAAACCAAATCAAAAATGGTATTTTTTCTTATCTTTCCTCATTTCTTTGCTTACAGAAAGAAAACGGAGAAGAACTCACTAACGTTTTCTTGGTAAATAAAGTTTGTATTTTAATTTTTTTATCATCTTTCTTTTCGCTTTGATGAAAGCTTATATTTGTTCTTATAGTTTAATGATTTATTACAAAATTGCTTTAAAATCTCAAGCTAAACAAGTTTCTTGAACGTCCAATTGGACACGGATAACAGAGAGCTCTTGAAGGCTATTAACTCAACTTGGCATTCACTCACTTCAGGAATTGTACCAACCTCCTCTCTTTCAACATATTGCCAAGATTTTATTTCCCATTTACTAGTCACCTCTTTATTTAATGTTCCTAGTAAAGCTAATGTCCTAGCGGACATTTATACTACTCAAGCTCGACAATCACATGTATTTCTTATTATCCGTTGGTTTGTACCCTGATTTTAATTTATCAATATTACAGTTGAAAAAAAAAATCAAATTTCTTGAACTCTTATTGGTACTTTATAAAGCTTTATAAAATAACACAAGGTTTACAACATTGGTTTTATAAAATTATCTATATTTATAAATATACATTTTTTTCTCTACTCCTTGTGTCATCTCATCATCCACATGTATTTAAATTTTAATTTTCATAATTTAGAGAACTAATTTTTAAGCAACATGTTAATTACACATGACACAACTATATAACTAGGTATTTATGGAAAAATATGAAAAGTCATTTTATCCTTCTACTACATCACAAAATTTTAAAAAATCAAATTATATTCACTAAAAAATCAATTATATTAATTTTAAGAGTAGTGTTTTTAATGTGGTCGAAGTTTAAATAAAAATAATTTCTATATTTATAAACCAAAAATTTGCAAAATATTTAGCATTAAATTATGATTAAAAAAGTTTGTAAACTAAAAGTCAACCTAACTAACATATTTAATTTATCATAATCATAAAATGAAATATAAAACCTCAAAAACTTTGTAAGTTGTATATTAAACATGGTAAACTCATTTGTTAATTTTAGTTTGAAATAATCATTAACTTAGTGAAGGTTAGTCAAACATAATTTTCACTAATTTATTTTTTTAAATAAAATATTTCAGTGTGCTACCAAATCATGTCAATTTTTTTT
>OVBE01008804.1:0-16740 GCA_900406425.1 Iberis pinnata | reverse complement strand
ATATATATATATATATATATATATATATATATATATATATATATATATATATAAAGACTATATTAGAAGAAGATGAGTGGAGAGAGATAAATATTTGATATTTCACTTTTTAGAATTTTTAAAAATATTAAATTTTTCAACTTATGTGTCAGAAGGGTATATGCATATCTGTTGCAATGCTGAATATGGTATATCTCTTAAGACACAGAGAATATGGCAATTGTTATAAATTTCCTACCAATTACAGTATTTTTTTTCAAAAATATATGGGGATGAAATTGGATTAGTGAACTTGATTTTCAAGTGCAGAAGAAGAATCAATTCCCGAGGATTGAGATACACGTTCAAATATAAAGGTGACAACAAGAGTTCAATAGCACAAGATATGGTGTTTAGGATGTTTTTTGAAATGTTGAGATCACAGTTTTTTAGCCGAAAAAATCCAAAACAGATCTGCAAGATGAACAAGTCTAAGAAGTAGAAGAAAGTCAACATGTTCTCAGGTTATGGTCAACTGATTGTACTAGCAAGAGGAAGCTGAACTTTGATGGTGTCTACTTCAAATGGATGTTGACCAAGGGAGTGACAGTTCCAAAGATTAATCATATCCAGCTCCATTGTTTCAAGTACATCAACAAGAACCTTGATCAAGAAAAGTTGTTTTCTAATGATTATGTTCAGACAACTACAAAGCATGATGTTTCAACTGAGAAGGAGCTATATAGGACCTACACAGAGAGGCACAAGTCACAAACACACAAATTCTTGTTTTCAAACCCTTGAGATCACATAGCATTATAGCTAGATTGATGGGTCTTGATGTCTTTTAGAAAGGTGAGCATAAGTTTAAAGATGCTTTTGAGGTTTTGGATGGGAAAAAAGCAGAAAGCAATATAAAGTTATGTATAATCACTCAAGAGAAAGTGAATCCGCTACAAATCTCACACAAGCTGAATTGGTTTTTATAAGGCACGAGTTCATGGAGGCTAAACGAGATGAAAAACTTTGTCATTATAAAGAGTTTAACGATGCACTCAAATGCACTAGACTCTTATTGAAGTTTCTTCAGCATCTAGATTCATTATTTGCTAAATATCTCCATGATCTTCACAAGCCACATAGGCATTTGGATGATATGTATTCTCGGAACAGTCATCATAGGTCATCTCCTCATTCACATGATGATGATGATGATGATGATGATGATGATGATGATGATGATGATGATGATGATGATGATGATGATGGTGGTGGTGGTTCTAGCCGTTCTCATTCTAGGCATGATTCTTAAGACACATGTGACTTGTAGTAGCCAACTAAGGTTGTTGTTCTGAGACCAAATCTTGGTGAGGATGGTAGTAGAACTTTTGCATATTATAATGAGTTTAGAGCACCAACAACCACAGTAGGAAGAGAAGTAATGAAGATATCCGCCTTACAAGGCACATGGAATGGGGATGATTCAGCAAGTGAAACAGAGTAAGTATAAGTGAATTCAAGAACCGTAATAACTACGTTCAAAGGTAATTGCATCATCTGTGAGTAGAAAAGCAAAGATGAGAGACTGTCAGAGAAATGGAAGCTGACACACACAAGTATGAGCAAAAGATAGAGAACATTATGGATGTTAAGCTATAGTGATTAGTTGTGTGGAGAACCAACAAGTCCAACTTGTGTTACAACAAGAACACATGCTCAAGTTGGGGGACATGATGATAAAGTATGGAGTTGGTTGAGCTGATTAATGTTACATCATGTAACATATGTGAGTTAAACATGACAGGATAAGTCTTTTCATTAAACAAAAGTCTCACCAGAACAAAAACCTACAGTCCCGTTAGCTTGATGATTATCTAAGAACTTGCACTAGTATAGACAAAAGAGAGTACAATCTTGCATCTGTTAAGGTTCAACATGAGAATACAAAGGTGTTCTCCTTATCTCAATTTGTCATCTCCAAGTAAGAGAACAATGAAACTTCACAAGGAAGTTTACTTGTTAGACCACAACCTAGGGCATCAACAAGGAAAAGCAAAATAGAAACTAGACAAGTTATGCTTAAAAGCGTGTTGTGAATTCTAAACCAGAAAGTGTCCATATCTCAGAGCAGACTTTTGGACTTTAAAAGAAAATGAATAGTGGTTACTTAGTCAAAGATAATTATTCATTATTTATTTACACCTTTTAGTGTTATTGTTAATAATAAAGTAAGACTAGAATTTGTTAAATTATGTGTTCGTGTTATTTGAGAATTTATAATTGTTTATGTTCTTGGTTTTGTAGGAAAGGAGATGCCTTTCGATGTTTGGCAGAGATTAGTTCACGTGATGAAGACAAAGAAGCAGTGTCGGTCCAATGTTTATGGATGTCTTACATAATTTTCATAAATGTGCCCTTATATATATATATAAACATGATTGTAAATATAATAAAATCTTCAAATTACATAAAACGTTATATAGAAAAGAGTAATCAACAAAAATAAAATTTTACTAGTGAAATATAGATCTCTTAACACTTTTTCCTGCAAAATCATTCATTAAGCTCATGAAATCGAGTTTTCAATTATAGATGTCTCAATCAGAGAAACACAATTTTTCAATGGATATATACTTTGCAAACAACATTCTATCTATCACCAATTATAAATTCAAGTTTTTTCAATAATATGAACATATAATATGTTCCATACTCAATAAAATGTCTCCGCTAATATTCTATTTTTCTAAATGATAACTTTGATTAATATAGTTAGAGAATTTTCAATCATTTAATATAAAAATTTAAAGCCCTACAAAAATATTGGTTTTGATGTACATTTTTTGTGCACATGCATGAGTATAACTCTAGTATTATTATAGAATATACTTAAACTAGTTCATATCTTTTGGACATAAAACATAATTTATTATCAAAAGAGCTTCACAAATATTGGAATCATGAAATTGTCTAATAATTTTATAATTTATTACAACTATATACACAACATATATATTTTAAAAAGTGCCTCTAGAATTGGATGCCCTAATCAATTGCTTATGTGGCTTACCCTGTGGGTCGGCCCTGCAAAGAAGCTTCTCTCGAGTCATATAAGGTGAACCATGAATCACTTTTGTCTTTGTGAATTCCTTAGAGAAACGGAAAAAATTTGATTGTTTTATTGTCTATGTAGGTTGATGTTACTGCTGTAAAAAGTGTCATAGATAAGGAACTCTTGTTTTCTTCTACTTATGTTGAGTCAACTCTCTTCTAATATAAAATGTGAGTAATCTCCTTTTTATGTTTCATAATTGATTGTGTATCTCTTCCTTACCGTTATGCTCTTGTTTGTAGGAAAAGAGACTGCAACCGATCTATTGTAGAGTTTAGTCATCTACTCAACACATGAAAATTGCCAAGAAGTCTTTGAAAGCATATAAATTTCTTGCTGAGAATTCACCTCACTTAACATCTAAAGAAGCACCTAATATGCTTTGATGGACAGTTAAAGTTTTAAAGGTATCAATCTTCTTATACATATGATTATGTACTTTCTTAACTAATATAATTTTCCACTCATGAATACTTGCATGCAGAGTCTAATAGAATGAAGAAGCTCACGTTACTTGAGAGCATACTATACATGTTCCACCAATTTGCAAGCAAGGTTTTAAATAACCAAGAATATAGTTGTTTGGCCAAGTATTTTGTGCTGACTTGTATGTTTTTGTTTGATACAAAGGCACTAGTAGATGTAACAAAGAGTCTATGTGGGTACAAACTATTGACCAGTAGCATGCCATTAAATGAAATTTATAAGGATTTCAAAAGAGGAACCATAGATTATGATAGTTTCTTATTGGTATTTTTTTTATCATCCTACCGTGTATATATAACAAAAAACAAACTATGTTGCAGACTGAAACTGATTAAGCATTTAACAAACAAAAGAATAGTGCAACTTAGCGAAACAAGAGAATTAATTGACAACACTAAACATTATTTTCTGCTAAGAAACGTGAAAAGGAGTCTTCAGGTTTCTTAAATCCGAGAACGACTGAGTTTGCCAAGACTAAATGGCAGGAATCAAAAACTTAAATAAAAATGGCAGGAACCAAAAACTGAAATAAAGACATGTATTAACATATTAAAAATGATAAAGGTTAGAAACAAAGTCATATGTCTTCTTTGTCCTTTTTTCTTCTCTAGATAATTTTTTGTATATGTTACAAGTATTGAATGCAGAGACGCCCAAGTTTATTGGAGATATTGTTAACCTTTCATGGAAACAATCTGAAGCTATCAGACGACGATAGAATAAAGAGGTGAAGCCAAATTTGCGTCAACATTCTCTCTCTCCGCTTCTCACACATGATTTTTTTTTGTCTGACATAGCTTCGTAACATTTAAGAGAGCTCTTGCGAGGCCTGGTGGACTTAAGAACCTTCCATTAGAATGTAAGGAATGCCTAGAGGATATGTCATTCTGTTACCTAAATGAGCAGCAGGTTGGGTCGCTTGTGGATGTATCAAATCTTCGTCAAGCAGGTCCTCGAGATGGTTCCTTTGTCTTACATGACAATGGTTTTCTTGCTATGCTCGTTTGGGAGATAGAAAAATAGGTAACAATATATACTCTAAAAACCTAATTCATCATTCATTAAAATACGTTAATCGGTCTTTTCTATCTAATTTTACATAAAGGGATTAGAAAAGTTCCTGACTAAACGTAGATGGAACAATGAAAAGATTAGAGATCAATTTCAACATCTTCTATGTTAGGCATATGTGGCTTCAGATCTCGTCACTGGACAATTGGAAAATAAATATGCACCTCTTTGCACATGGTATCTCTCATGTTTTTGTTGCCCAGAGCTTCTTAGAAAAGATCCAAGAGCTCCACCGGGACATCATTGCTACGGAAAATCGATTAAGAACAATTTTTTCTTCATCCAAACTCATGGGATCCCCAAAGAGTGTGAAGAGGAATTTGATTGCAAAGATTATGACGCTTTAACAGTTAACGAACCTCCGAGGGTGATGAGAAACGTGAAAGCATTTCGAATAATAGATACTTTGGAAGAGACCTTGGAAGAATTTGAAAGACAACCAATTGGAGCTGATCTACTTCATTACAAAGGATTGTACACATAAGGAAAACATAGTGATTATTGAGGGTGTTATGAAAATGGATGAAGACATTGTGGCTGTCTGCAGAATGAGGCAATGGTAGAAAAGTTGCTGATGATGGATATGCATATGTTTCACTTTCTACTGTGTGCTTTCATGTGGGCTTAAATGTGAATAGTGGTAGGTATGTTTGGAGTTATTATAAGCCTATGCATTTCCTGACCAATTTTGTCGTCCCTGTGATGGAAGGGAAAAAGTATAATAAGGAAAAGGACAAGGAACAATAAGAGAAGCGTGTAGAAAAACATTATCCTCCACGCAAGAGAGGCGATGAAAGAAGAGAGCACAAGAGACACTGTGTAGACGATAGTTCAAACTAAATGGGTCAATTATCTCTGCTAATTAGTTAGGAAGCTAAACATTGATTCACATGAACATTAGTTAGGAAGATGTTTGTTCAATGAGCTAGAGAACTGAATCTGCTTCTTTTGATGCTATAGGTTAAGATAATGATCCAAATATATTCTCTATAATATCTGTGTCGTTGAAGAGCTTTTAAACTCAACTTTTATTCATACTTTCCTTAGTAACACAATTTTACTATTTTTCTATAATATTATCATTTAAGTTCAATCACTTTTTATATACTTCAAAAGTGCTCGAGTGATAGGTTTGTCAAGGTTCTCGTGTTTGTGGGTACAATGCATGATCTATATGTTGTCCTTGGTTTAGAATTCTTACGTATTGTCATTGAAGTTCATACGAGCTAAGATGAGGCTACTATTTTTCAAACCAAAATCATTAGCAATGAAATACTTTCAAAGTTGCCTAATCCAGACTTGATCTTTAAAGAGGATAAGATAATCTCAATGGTTCTCGGTCCTTACAATCTCTTACATGAGTTTGGTCAGCCAAGGCTGGACATTTGTTACAACCGTTGAATTTTGTATTGTTAGATAGCTTTGTATTATTATACTTTTATTGAATGTTATGAATTTTTTCTCAATTTGTGTTTGTAAATTTCAATAACAAAGTTTTGTTTTTTTGGCATTTATGTAACTTCAACAGTTAGCTCTGAGTTGATAAGTGGAATTTGATGGATACTCCTGCTGAGTAAAATGAGCTTTTTGACAATGTTACCTGTAACATATCAGCTTCATTCCATGAAGTAACTTCCTCTAGTCCCCTTGCACTTGACCTAATTGTGAAAGTATGTAAATAAAAGAAACACTTTAAGAGACGTTTTGAATGTATCAAGTCTAATAAATATTACACATTTTCTTATGCTATCAAAAACAGCATATGCATTGTCTCTTTACAAATGTTTCTTTATTACATAGGATACTTTATTTAGGCTAATAACCAAAAGCAGAAGAATTTGATCTGAAAAATCATTAAGTGACATTAAAAGGATACCCAACTAACTTAAGAATAAGAATCTCTATAATTTTAGTCAAAGATAACTAGTGTGATTTAAAAAATACCCAAATCACTTTTTTTTTGTTTGATCTTTTAAAAGAGAGAATCTTTAGAAAAATATCTTAAGAATATTTTTTTTTATAATTTATGGTGGCCTATTTTTAGAAAAATATACTAATTTTTGTTTATATGATTATTTTTGTAAATTAAAATATCTAAAAATTGATTTAAAAATTTGTAAACATAAAACTGAAAATTCACGAACTATCTGATTTTTTTTTTACATTTAGATAAATAAAAGTTGATCCATAACTAAATTTTATAATACGTGTAATCCAATTATATATAATCGAACTTAAATGAGAAAAATATAGAGATAAAGATTCAACCAATGGACTAATAAACATATTTTAAAACAAAATTTAATCTATATATATACATATATATATTTAAATCTTTTAAGAAATTTATTTTGGAATTTATAACCAAAAAGAGATTCAAGTAATATATTTGGTACAAAGAAAATATATAATTATCCATGCGTACCAGTTCTGGTTAGGAGCTTGTATAAAGAGTCTGGTTTAGAAATGTATGTGACATTGTGTAGGCCCAATATAAACTCAAAGTTGTAATACCTGATTTTCAGTTCCGAGAGAAATATCTTGTTGGCGAGAATTTGTTGAATTCGCTTCCGGTGGAAATTTCGATTAGTGTGAGGATAATGGAAGCTAGAGAAGAGGAAAAGCTTCCGGCGAGAATCGAAAACAATGCGGCTGTGAATGTAGAAGAGGAAGAAGACTGTTAGAAAATCATAGAGATCGAACCAAATAAGTAAATAATATATTTCTAGATAGTGATAGATATCCAATCTGAGATATTATCTATTTGTGATTTCTTGATCTTCTAGAAATATTTTTTCCTTATTTGGTTCAATGACGACGAACATGATTCGAGAGAGAGAGTTCTACAGAGATATTTTTACAAAAATGGAATCCCGTTAAATCACTTCTCGGTGATATAGTTTCAAATGACCGTGTCGTTGATCCTTCGTCTGTTCAGAAGATCCGATCCATTGTACGCTTCGCTTCTTACTTCTGTGTTCTCTAAGATTGTTGAACCCTACTTAGAGAGTATCAGGAGTCAGGAGCAAGGTGAACTAGTGGAACCCTACTTAGAGAGTATAGTTTCTCCACTAATGTTAATCATACGTTCTAAAATAGTTGAATTAGATTCGAGATCTCATGAAATTCTCGATATAATCAAGCCAATAAGCATCATTATATATATTTTAGTTACTGTTTGTGTCTACAAAGCTGTTATCAAGTTCTTTCCACATCAAGTATCTGATTTGGAACCCGCTGTGTTGGTCCTGGAGAAGTGCCATAGTACGACTTCTATTTCTTCCTTAAGGAAAGAAAGTACTGGAGTAATGGAGGCTTAATGTGTTACTCATTTGTGGCTCTCGATCCTTGTGTTGGTTCCGTTTGATATTTCTTCTGTTGATACAAGCATTGCAAACGATAAGAGCTTTGGTGTGGATGATCTTGCTCCTTAAGTTCCAGAATTTCATTATTGTTTAGTGAGATTTAAATTTGTTTTCAACTTATTGGTAACTTTTTTGTAGAATCTCTGACCTCTGAAGTCACTCGCTGCAACCTATTTCGCCTTCTAAGTACACTCTCTTTTCCTCGTTTTTGTCCAACATTTGTTTGTTATCTGCACTCTTACTCCTACATTTCAGATCTTTATTGCTGTTGATGAAATTTGGGACCATTCTCAGAGTCAGTGGGTTTCTTTCAAAAAAAAAATTTGGGTTCTTTTAATTTATGGACATTAAGGTTGTGCGTTGTTCAGTGGTTTTTCATTGTTCACGCATTTTCTGTTTGATGTGAATCAGTTTTAAATCACTTGATGAATTGAAATCTTAGGCATTCTGTTTATTTTAGCTTCATGAGATCTAGGATATTAGTTTTCTACAACTTTTTCAGATTTAAGGTTTTGCTCTTGAGGGGACATTTTAACCTTTGGTGTTAGATATAGTTAAAGTTCTCATGATATCACCAACTCAAACACATATTTAAAAGTTTACCAGTGCAAAGTAGCTTGCCTACGAGAGTTATGTCCTCTGTAGACACATCGAGGACTCTTCTAACTATAGCTATGCGTATAACATGCTTCCCAACCTCAACAAGGTTTAAAGGCTTGTCCCACCCCTTGTACATTATGTAGATGATTGCACTTTTGGCCTTGAGTCTCTCATCTTCTTTAGTTTCTGTAACCACTTTCAAAAGCTCAAGATCAAACAAGTCTTTCTGCAAGAACAACAAACTATTACCACCAATAATGCAATGCTTATTCATGGTCTGTAAAAGATGAAACTTACATGTGAAATCTCTCTGTCATGTCCACAAACTACAAGCTCAAAATATACACGAACCCACTCAATGGTATCCAACTCCGACATCTCCAGCTGCAAATACAATAAAACATTATAGTAATAACTTGACCCGTGAGGCATGAACTGCGTCTTCTTCTGGGCCACTATGCCACAACTCGAACCTGAAAAAGTAACCGGACTAAACAGCAAAAAATTCTTCTCAAAACATTTTCTTTATCAAGATCAACACAAATACAACTTGTTCTTATTCACTAAATTTTGTTTCTCTTAACTTTTAAACTCTGTCACTCTGTCTGTTCGATCTTCGATCTTACAGACACGAAAAACACTCTCTCAAAAATCTCACAATATTCGGCTCAAGAGAACTAGAGAAACTCTATTCTACTTAACCTCCTATTTATATAAAGTTATAAACCTAGACCTCCTCATCAAGTCATATATCTTCTTTCTATAAGTTTTTTTCCATTTTCAAACTTGTTTCCTTTTCTTTGTTGCTTGCACATTAAGCTGCTACTCTTCCTTTTCCTTTCCTTTCCTTTTCCGGTTTTGAAATCATTCCTTTTGCGTCTTCAGAACCTTCTATTTTAGGTCTGGAAACAGAGACCGTTATATCCAGATTAGTGTACGTAGTCGTGCTCATCAACTCGAACCTGAAAGATACGACCCACTCGACTAACTGGATCATGTGCAGACAAAGTGAGGTAATAAGAAGACAAAAAGCTCATCAGCATATTGAATTTAATTAGCCCACAGAGCCGTAGCTCGTCCCCTGGTAGACAAAGAAAATTGTAACAATATTGATAAACCAATAACAAACAAACCGAAAAGACTAAATGAATTGACCTACCTGCAACATGTTATAACAATGAAGGCCAACCTTAACATAACCTTTGGTCAAACCACGACAAGGATAAAAATATCCTTTCTGATCTCACTTGAATCCCCTCAGTCCTTGGATATATCCATCTTTTGTAACATTTTCCAAATTGAAACCCTGACAAGTGATGTTACTTTCAATTTTCAAAGCCCTTAATTAAATAAGTGAGTCATTTATGATACTAGAGGTTTTTTTTGGTCAACAGAATGCATTGATTAATTAAAGGTTCGGTACAGGTAGTGTTAAAGGCTTGTTTGCAAGGAAATCAGCCTCTACATTCGCTGTCTTTGGAATGAAAGAAATACTAAAAGAAGAAAAAGATCTAGAGAGTACAAATATGTCTGAAAGCACTCCATACAGATCGGATAAAGGATCTCCTGAAGAGATTGCTTTTGCTATGGATTTAGAATCCGTTTCAAGACGTAGGATAGTGACCTCTTGGAACAAGGCACATTCGATTGCTTCCCGAATTGCTAGCGCTTCAACCATTAAATTCGAGCTAACTGAGCTGTAAACCATGGAGAAATCTTGACGAGGAGAATTGCTGCGGGAGAAAGTCCAGGCTAGACCATCCCTCTTTTCCAATGCTTTCTAGGCAGCGTCCGTTTGGCATAAGACCTCTTCAGGGCTCAAACTCTTTGGAGATGGGGCTTGCGCCGGAGCTATAGGAGGTGGTACTGGTTTGGAGATCAAGATTTCTGGTGGAGATTAGGCTTCTTGCCATTCTTTGGCCCCGCGAATGACTTTCAACAAGGTATCTTTCTCTTCCTGTTTTTCCTCTTGAAAGTTGAAACACTCGACCATTATGTGCCATCCAGGGGTACCAAATGATCCATGAGCTCAGAGTGCCTACAGAGTAGCCCGTAGGTGGGAGACTCCTACTCTTTGACACTAATTTCCAACCTGCAAGAAAAGAGTCTGCCATAGCCAAATTAGGACAAATATCTAAAGGAGACAGAGCCCATACTGATTTGGCAAAGCTGCAGGTAAATAGAATGTGAGCAATAAATTCTGCCTTTCCACAATGCTTGCATTTTGATAATTGAAAGATGAGCATTCTTCTAATATAGCACCAACAGGTAAACCATTTCTTAATTCTTTTCAGATAAGTAGTTTTTGCTTTTCTGGCATTTTGATAGCCCAGACTTGAGAGATCCAATTAATGTCTAAAGCTTGAGGGCTAGGTGATTGCAAGGTGGGCTTAAAGGCTAGAGATATATATCTCGATTTTGCAGTGTAAATACCTGAAGTGGATTGAAGCCATATCAGGATATCAGGCACTCCTGTCTTACTGGGTTTGATATCGACAATCAATTTTTCCTAGTATGGGATCAGTTCTCTTATTTTGGGCACATTCCAATCGCGTGAAGTCTCCTCAATGAGATCCAAAAATGTATCATAGAGAGAGTTAAAGGGAGGTGGACCTATTGGTCTTAAGTCTGTTGAAATAGATAACCAATTCTCTGTCCAAATGTTCACAAATTTTCCATCACCAATAGCCCAACCTAGATGTTTCACAATCACGTCTCTACCTGCTAATACACTTCTCCAGCCATGAGACGCATTGCTTAGTGTTGGGCAGGTAAGGAAAGATGATCTATAACAGTATTTGCCAAGAAGAACCCGTGCTAACAGGCTGTTTGGGTTTTTAAGGATTCTCCAGCTTAGTTTTCCCAACATTGCATCATTGAAATTCTGCACATCTCTAATTCCCAAGCTATCCAAGCCATATTTTGCTTCCCCGGTTTGGTGTTCCACCAGAATCTCAAAAGGGCATATTGGATTCTTTTACAGAGTGAACCCGGAAGTTTAAAGCACGACATGGTGTACGACGGATCGCCGAGAGAACACTTTGAAGCATAACCAGTTTATCGACTGTAGAAAGGAATTGTGATGACCAGCTGGACGCTTTTTGGTGGATTCGGTCGACGATAGAGATGAATAGGCCGGCCTTTTTCCGGTCAAACAGTTCGGGAAGTCCTAAGTACTTTCTGATTCCCCCTTCCTTTGGTATTTGAAGGCTGTTTTTAACTCTGTTTCTAATCACCTCAAGGGTTTTTTTTCGAAAAAAATATGGTAGACTTTTCTTTGTTAATAAGTTGTCCCGAAGCTCAAGAGTATAGTTCAATAATCTCTAGGAGGGCTTTGACACTACAGTCATTTGTGCGACAAAAAAACACTGTGTCATCAGAAAATAGAAGATGGTTGATTGCCGGACAATTTTCCCCGCTCGAAGACCTTGAAGAGATCCTTTTTCCATAGCTTTTGAGCACAAGCCCGAGAGAACTTCGCTGCATAAGATAAAAATGTATGGGGAAGCGGGTCTCCTTGCCTAATGTCTTGTTGGGGAATGACTTGACCCTTAGCCGTTCTATTTATAAGGAAGGAATACGAGACCGTACTTAGACATTGCATAATCCATTGGATCCAACGGGGATGAAAACCGAGTCTTTCAAACACCAAACATATAAATTCCCACTCGAGCCTAGAGGTTATCCCAAATTTGTGTTATTATTTTCTATACATTTTTTAGAAACATTTAAATTATATTTTGTTGTAAAACATAGATAATTAACTTAATTATTTGGTTCTTTTATAATTTTTTGCAACAAACAATCATTTCGTGTATTTAAAATTTTTTTATATACATTTAAAAAAAACATTCATAGCTAATTTAAATTATCTTTAATTCCAAAAAGTTATTTAATGTAATTTAAAAATAGTTTAAGGTAGCATGTAATGAAAATCATATTATCACTATATAAGGTATATATTTTTCTGGAGGAAGAAACTTATGTTATTACGTTTTTGTTATAAATGTTTTTTTGCATATTGTAGTCTAAAAACTATTTCAATACATACATACTCATTTGATAGGTATAAAAATTGGTTTGATAGGTAATATACACTGTTGAAATCAATTGTGACTAATTGTATCTACAAAGTTTATATGCAATATAATAGTGAATGAAACAAAATTATGGTACGAATATAATAAACTGTAAGTATCATATAAACAAACGAAAATAATTACAAATTTAATTGACATTTTATTTTTTGTGTGGCATCATACTAATTATTGCAATGTTTATAATTTTGTAGATACCAAAAATTAATTTAGTTAATTGTGTTTATAATCAATCTTAGAACGTATATAAAGTTTTATGTGCGGGTATGATGTTTTATAGAAAAAATTGCTTAGTCTAACTACGAAAATTGGGTGGTTGAATTAGAACTTGAGAATCTTACATTGCTTGTTATGTATGTATTTGGTGGTATTAATTGTTGTGTAACTTTGTTTATGCTTTTTCAAGAGATGTTTGAGTGAGTACCATATTTCAGTTTGGGCAAATTATCAGTCGTATTGATCAAGATCAACCAAAGAGCAAGTTTTATTAAAGGAGGTTTACATGGTAATTGCAAAAATTGAAATGAAATGGATAATTCCTGGAAACAGTGAAAGGATAACTATTAAGCTTAGGCATATGCTAATTTTTGAAAAAAAAGATTTATCAGGGAAGTAATACCATAAAAAAATTCACAATTTGAACCCTACAAAGCAAAATGAGAGAAATTAAGTATGAACTTTGAAGAACTTTGAGTATTTCTGTTCCAAATTTCATTGGTATGTCCATAATCACATATTCTGGTTCCTACCACGCATGAAATTTGATAAATAATATATATTAAAATTATATATATATGGAAGGAAATAGTGTATTTGATAATAACATATATGAAAAATACAACGATTAGTATAGAATATACAAAATAATTTGACTGTTACAATTAAAGTACATAATTAAATAAACTGCAATATTGTAAATAATATAATAATTATTAATGATCTATTATTTATATTTGGTATTTGTGTGTTCATGTATAGATAATATGTCAGACTTTTTTAATATACAACTTTAAATATAGCTTAGTTTTTGGTGTAATTTTTTTTTCCAGATATTTTTGTTTGACCAATTTTTAATTAAAAGCTATTATAATGATCTTTCATAATTTTAAAATAATATAAAACTCATGATGTTATATTTTAAAACAAAATCTGTATTTTAAATTTGTACTTTACATTCTATTATAATATATATTTTGTAGAGACCGAGTTATTAGGTTTGTTCACATTGAATTTCATGTCGATTCTATTGTTTTTTAGTCATTTTCTTTAAGAATTACGGACCATACCTTTCAAAAACTATAAGAAATGCATACATTTAGATAAGTACATATATTGGGTCCATGTTGTAGTCAAGCATTGGAAGGGGTGTTCTCCATCCACGTAAATTTTAATCCTTAGAAATTAATTCTCCTTTTGAACTTGAAAATCAAGTTTATTAATCCAATTTCATCACTATATATTTTCTCACACTAGTATTCATTAACAGTTCGAATCCCAAAAATAGTGAAACAACATAATACTCACATTTTATTGTAGATGATGACATTGACCTAGTCAAATAAGCATTTAATTGATGCTAGACAACATTTCCTTGTAAATGCTAGCAATCTCATCATTAAAATTTTCTTTGTACTCTTCACCATTTTGTAAAGCTCCATTTAACTCTATCAATCTCTTACACACATCCATTGTTACGTTTCTCTTCTCAATTTTTAGCTCATTTTTAGAAAATTCACCAACTTATTTCACACATTCAGACATTTATACAATAACCAAAAAATTCAAATAATAAATTAGAACAACAAAAAAACTAATCATCTAGACTTGAACTCTACCAATACAAGTAAATTTCATAAATTTTATGAATTTACCGTCAAAACTTCGCGTTAGGTTAGAAAATTTTCCAAGCGGAACTTCTTTTTTTTCCCCCCCCCCCCCGTGGCTAAGAAGAAAATTAATGACAGAAGAGAGTGAGAGTAAGAAGAGAATAGAGACAAACGATTTAAGGATTTCTTGCCATGAATGACGGGTATAATGTTACTATTACTAGAAAAGCACAAATATATTAAAATATACAAAATATTGTAGGGAGATATTATGAGTTCGAATGGTAACAACAAATTACGTGGTGCGGGACATAAAAAATAAACGGGACGGTACGATTATGAGTGGTGCGGGAAAAAATGTGTGGTCTAGGACAACTTTGGTTATAATAAAATTAGTAGTGCGGGATAATGTTTATGTTTTTAACTAATATCGTCGTAATTTAAATATATATAATTTTATTATTTATATATTTAATAAAAATATTATTTATTTTTGTAAAGTTTGCGTAGTTCGGTCAAACTTTTAAAATTTTGGTTCAATTTGAATTCGGTTCCGCTATTTGGATAGTAGATTTTGATATTTATTCGAGTGATTTTGTAATTTGGTTTCGAGATGTCTTCACTTTCTCTTGAGAAATCATAATTTTTCTTGAGTCTCGAGAAAGAGATTCTTCCATCTCTTGTCCTTTCATACAACATTTGATCAAACGAATCTGTGGTATGAATTTGATAAGAAGCTACATACGATTCACTGATCCATCTCTTCTTCTTTATGAACCTCAACGGAGAGTGTTCACCCAATGACATCCTAAAATCTTTCCTCTTCTTATGAACTTGAAAATCCAGTTCACTAATTGTTGGTACTAGGTGTAGCACCTACCCTCAAAGCCCATTTCGACTCAAGGTCCAGCTGGACGCCGACGTGACGAGGAGAAAGGGGGTCCAGGAAGATGAGAGCAAGATGGGCCGACCTGGCGAGCTGGGCCGTCCAGCTCGTGGCCCATTAGGTTTGATTCATNATATGAAATTCTTCTAATCTTTTACCCACATAATCTAAGACATAAACCTATTTGTTAAGTCTTGATTCAACAGTTGGCGCCGTCTGTGGGGACTATTGCTAAAAGAAGTTCGTAATTTGCCTTTGCAGGAAAAGAAAAAAAATAACCAGCAATGACCACGGGATCGACTGATAACACGCAAGACAACCTTCTCGTCGATCTGACGAACAAAGAAGACAACAACGAGAAGACGACGACCGAGGGAGAAGCCCCAGAGCCCACCATGAAAGACTTGCTGAAACAGATGCTTCAGCAGCAAGAAGAAACCGCGAAGCTACGAGCTGAATCGCAAACCCTAAAAGCACAGCTAGAGGACATCACTGCATCCGCAGAAAGAAAAGACCTACACACCATCACCCGAAACCTATTCAGGACGTCTTACCAAACTCCTCCCACAGGCAGGGAGCAATGGCGCATCAACCACATCAACGCAAACAGGTTCAGGAGCTCAGCCGAGGACACCGAGATGAGAAACATCCGCGAACAGCTGAAAATCATGAGCTCACAGGTACACCAAGCCACCAGCTCGGCGCCGGATATCACACGTGCCATAGAGGAGACTCAACGAACACCCTTTTCAAAAAGAGTAACCGATATATCATTTCGGCACTCTGCGAAGGTAAAATTTGGAGGGTACGACGGCAAGAGTGATCCAGTTTAGTATCTCACAGCTTTCACCATCGCTATGGCACGGGCACAGTTCTCACCCGAAGAACGAGATGAAAGTTTGTGTCAACTGTTTGTCGAAAATCTGTCAGGTCCAGCTTTGGAGTGGTTCTCCCGCCTAAATCCAGGGACCATCGACACATTTCAGCAGCTCTCCACCGTATTCGTCAAGCATTATTCCATGTACATCGCAAAGAGAGCATCGACAACCGATCTATGGACCCTATCCCAACACGAAGAGGAAACGTTGAAGGACTTTGTTGACAGGTTTAAAGGAATTGTAGCTCGTATCGTGATCAACGACGAAGGGGCAATCGCCGCTCTACGAAANGACGAAGGGGCAATCGCCGCTCTACGAAAGGCGTTATGGTTTAAATCCAGGTTCAAGGACGAACTGCTCATCAATCCACCACAAACACTTGTAGACGCACTCCACCGAGCTAACAAATTCATCGAGATAGAGGAAGAGCATGCCGTGAT
>OVBE01008803.1:0-16741 GCA_900406425.1 Iberis pinnata | reverse complement strand
TGGATTGACATAAAAGCCCATACTACAATGTGGGTTGATTGATAGCCCTTTATAGGACCAAAATCCTACTATCAGGGACCAATAGCGCCTTTCAAGTTTTTTTTAGAATATAGTCTAAGGTTTTTCTTTTACAATACTCATCTCGTTCTTTCTTCTTGTTTTTTTTTTATAGGTGTATGATCAGAAGATCTGACAGATCCTATGAATTGCTAAGCCTCAGTAACTCGGAACTTGCAAAGATAGAACGCTCAGACCGGAAAGCAAAGAAAGATGCAAGCTCATCCAATTTAATGGTTGAAAACATTAAACTCATCAATCTGGTCGCACACGAAGGTTATAACGATCCACCTGCTTTTGGACTCAACCAATTGATTATCCACCAAGAGTGAGGTGGTGGTAACGGCAATCAAGTGCTACAAGACCAACAAAGAGCTGATAACAACTAAGCTCTACCAGAAAATCCCAATCCTCAGAACGTTGATGCAAAAAACTTTGTCTTGTATGGAGATCCAGAAAGAATTGCCACCCTCTAGTTGGTTAGTTCAACAATCCTCAAGCATTCTATGCGAGCAGGAACCCAATTCAACCTCCACAGCCTCAGCGAAGGGAATACAAATTCCATATCCAGCTCGTTCAGATGATTCGTAACAACCAATTCAATGGTTTAGCAACAGAGCATCCGATGGATCATATTGACACTTTGTAGGACATCTGCAGTATTACCAAACTTAATGGAGTATCTAGTGATTTCATGCATTATAGCTTGTTCCAACATTCTCTCGTTGAGAGAGCGCTTCGCTGGATGAAATCTCTACCTGTTGGATCTATTGTAACTTGGAAGGATTGCAAGGCCAAGTTTCTAAAACAGTTCTTCACCAGCACTAAGACCAACACTTTACGGAACAAAATTTATGGTTTTGCACAAAGTCATGTGGAGTCATTCTTTGAATCTTGAGAGCGATTCAAAGAACTTCTTCGTGACTGCCCACATCACGATTTCTCATATGTAAGTCTTTTTAACACCTTCTATAGAGGGATTGACCAGAAATACCAGTTGTCTTTAGATACAACCAGTGATGGAGACTTCATGCAAAAACATGTTCCAGATGCCTATCGCCTGATAGAGAACCTCGCGGCTAGCAATAGCAATCACTGTCCAGAGTTTGATCGTCGAAAAAAGCACCTACACCTTATTCTAATTCTGAACTTTCATAATTGAAAAGTGAATTCTCAGAGATGAAAGGACTGATTGCTCAACTTCTAAAGAATCAAAACCCGAAACATGTCAGTTTTGCTGAAGATGTAGAAGTTGATTGTTTTTGCTATCCAAGAACAGAATTCTAAAGGAGTTGAGAAGGAAGTAAGTTATATCAATAGTCAAGGTCAAAAGGTGTACAATGAAGGGTACAATCAAGGATTTAACAAGAATCATCCTAATCTATCTTGGAGAAGCACTAATGTTGAAAACCCTCAAGATCAACAATATCCTTAGCAACAAAAGATCTTTGTGCAGAACTCTAATTCATGCGGTTTTCAGCAAACCTCTTAGTATGTATTTCAACAAGCACTACCAACTCAGCCTCAATAAAGTAATACAATAGAGATGATGGTCAAACAACTTTTTGAAGGCCAACAACAGTCCCAAAGAGAAGTGAAAGGGATGAATCAAAAATTCGAAGCACTCTCTACACATGTGAAGCATTTGGATATACAAGTTGCTCAGACTTCTGAAACTGTGAAAAGACAAGCTGGTGTTTTTCCTGGGAAAGTTGAGGACAATCCAAAAGGTTATTGTAAGTCTTTGGTAGCTAATTTGAGAGAGGAAATGGGTGATTTGGAACAAGATGCAGATTTTGAGAAGTTGGAAAAAGATTCATAGGAAATTACCCGATCGAGCACCCTTTGCACGATCGAGCAACGCGATTCGTGGGAAGAGATCGATAGACCACTCTTGGCCCGATCGAGCATATGGACTTGGATTCGAAAAATAAAGAGATCGATCGATCCCTCCTCCCAGATTTATGCAATTCCTCTAAATGTTTACAAACCCAGAATTTCATACCTAATACCACGTACAAAGCCCATATCAAAGTTTGAGGATGGAGAGATGATTGGGAAGGAACCAAATCCACTTAGGAAATTCATAAACTACAAGACCCCGGGGAATTCTTAGTTCCTTGTTTGATAAATGGAGTAGAATTTACATATTCTCTATGTGATACTGGAGCTAATGTGAGCATTGTCTGTAACTATTGCAAAAAGATTGGGAATATCAGGTATCACCCCATCTTAGACGACTCTTAGGCTTGCAAACGACTTAACTGTATCTTCCAGTGGATTTATCTCTGATCTATTGGTGCAAGTTGGGAATTGTCTTGTTCTTGTTGATTTCCACATCTTGGAGATGAATGGGCACCAAGATAAACCTTTATTTCTAGGGCGACCTTTTCTTACAACCATATGAGCCGTTGTAGACCTACCTAATCAACTCATATCCCTGAAGAACATCAAGAAAAAGGTTTTCTATCCAGCGATTCCTCCGAAAGGGCTACCCAAGCTGACTATGGTGCAAGAAGAGGAGATGAAGAATGAAATTTAGATTGAACATGATCTTAAATGTATAGTTTCTGAAGTCTTGCACAAAGAACCCCAGGTCTCAACAAGGAATGAAAATCTCGAGGTCAAGGAAACAGTGAAAATGGAACCGAAGAAGACAAAGAGGGATTCCCAAGTGGCTTTAATTCCTCAAGCAATAGTTGGGGATACAATTGAGTATAATGTGAAAAGCAAGGGGTTTTCAAAACCCTTATCAAAGTTTAGAGTTTTACTCACCCCGAAGCTCAAGGAGAAAGGGATTGATGTTACGACAGGTGTGATGGATAAGGTTCTGAAGCTGAAGATGTATGGAACTGGAACTTGTTATGGAGCATCTTTGGAGGTTGATCCAATTCCAACTTAGAGGTATGTACCGTTAAGCTAAGTGACGTTAAACAAGCGCTGAGTGCGAGGCAACCCACTATTTGGAGTCTAGGTTAGTTTTTTCAAATTTTAAGTCAGTTTTAGTCCTAACTTGCTTATTTTTAGTTTTAAGTTCCAAGTGATTCAAGTCATTACTGGTGAAGGATCTTCAAGGAATTTCGGGTTAACTCTTATCTATTTTCATTACTCATCATCTCACTTAAATTGTTAGTTCTCTTAATGGTTTCTCTCTTGATTCTTGCTAATTTTAATTAGTATTGCTAAGATCATTTCTCACCATTAACCACATTTCTTGATTTTTTGACTTGAGTTGATTTTAGATTCATGATCGATTGGTTTTTCTCATTAAGTAATTCTTGATTCTTGCTAAATTATAATTAGTATTGATTGATCATTGCTCTTTACTTACTAATTGATTGTGTGATACTGGAATGATTGTTGTTAACTGTTCTGAATGATGCCTCTTATATATGATTCTTGCTAATTTTTAATTAGTATTGCTCGATCATTATGCCTTTAATGGTTCCTCTTGCAACTGATTCTTGTTAGTTTTAAAGCTAGCATTTCTCAATCATTGTTCAACCATAGCTAACACTTCTCTTGAGTGTTTATTCTTTTTGCAGGTATAGCAGATGAGGCATAGGAATTCAGAACAGATTTGAGAACAGTTCACCATTAGTACCTCTTTTTCCCTTGAACTCATATAGTATTTATTGATTATTTTCATCTATTAAGGACTTTTCTATTGATTCTAGTTACTCTTATTCCTTCTCTTCGATTTATTTTCACATCGGGACGGTGTGGAGTAAGTCTAAGGGAGGGTGTAAAGATACTAACTATGTTTTGATGTTTTGTCTTTTTGGTGAAAATTTTCAAAATTTTTGCTTGATTTAATTGAGTCTATCGAGTCAAAAGAACCATGATCAAAATCAATGATGATAATTAACCAATTGTGGGTATGGTATTCGATTTCTCTAGATTACTAACTTAGATTAATTGCTGAGATTATGATTGGAACCCATTACTGATTGATTTGTTTCTGAAAGTTCTGATCTTTTGAGATATTGATGATTTGATGCTGGCTCTACCATGATATGACTTAATCTGAACTTGAATTATTCTTGCTTATGGTGTTGATATACTATGAGAATTAGGTACCTTTATCTTTAGTGTTCTGTAAAACCGACAAGTTCTTTCAGTACGATCCGGGTTCTTTCTCTCTCTCTATTCAACAAATAAAAGAAAATGGTTCAGAAAAAGGGTTGAAAGCGTGACCTAGAAGTCCGTAGTCAACCACAGCAAATTGCGGGCTACTAAAAAATAGAAAAAGAAAAATAATGAAAAGAAAAGAAAGAAAAGGATAAAAAAAGCAGTAAGATAAGAAAAAGAAAAGAGAAGTGAGAAAGGAAGAAAAATGATCATGACCGGAAGTCGGTTGATGCTCTGTTATGTATGGGCATTTCGATAGAGAGGTACTTGAGTAAGTTGATTGATATACCATAGGCGAGAATGCATATATATAAACTTAAATGAATTTAAAGAGCTGGTTGATATGATTTGGTACTTGATTGATTTGACATTTAGAGTAGGAAACATGTTATTGGTTTAGTGGTGGTGAAAAATCCATTCAAAGTAGTTATTTGAGATTAGTGTCTTTTGAACTTTGAAACTATGCCTAGGGTTTCTGAGATTTTGTGAGTTTCTGTGTGGTCCATTTCAAACCTCTTCTCCGGATTAAATCTTGCTTTACTTAAGAACATGCAAATATCTAAGTCTGAGGGAGTTGATATTACTCGGTTTTAATGCATAATAGTGGACATTTATGTATGCCATTTTGCATTATTCCGAGTATTTTCCTTGCATATTTGGTAGACTTTCAGGATTCTAGGTGTTCGGGTCGTGTTGGAACAAAAAGGTGCATTTCAGAGCAAATCAGAATAATTGGTTAGATGCAGAACAAAGTAATCGATCGTGCAAAGGGTTAATCAATCAAGTAACTGCTTTAGAGAAGTGCACGATCGGGCATATATGTGATCGATCGGGCATTTCCCCCTGGAAAAATCTGAAGCATTGGATCGATCGGGGTAAGAAGGAGAACGATCGTGCAACATTACAAAGTACTCGATCAAACATATGTTTGATCGATCGAGCATTCCACCCGAGAAGAACCAGAAAATTTACAATTTTGCATCCAAGTCCTTAAGCTTATCCAATTTTCCTATTTTTATTATTTAACCTTTTTCACTATAAAAGACTTATGACTTAGGTTTTAGAAAACAAATCTAAAATTTGTCGAGTTGAGCTTCATGTCATGACAGTTTAATCTCTCGAAGCACCCCTGCAGATCGGCGTCATGGTTTTGTTCTTCGAGGGATTTTACGAGCATGTCATCGATGTATACTTCCACATTTTTCCCGAGCTCTTCGGAGAACATATGGTTGACAAGTTGTTGATAAGTTGCGCCGGCATTTTTCAGGCCGAAGGGCATTACTTTGTAGCAGTAATTACCGCGGTGAGTGATGAAAGCGATTTTCTCACGATCATCAAGATTCATCATGATTTGATTGTAGCCTGAGAAGGCGTCCATAAATGATAGTAGCTTGTTCCCCGCTGTGGCCTCTACCAGGCGGTCAATATGTGGCAGCGGGAAACTTTCTTCTGGACACGCTTTATTGAGGTCGGTGAAGTCAATGAAGACCCGCCACTTTCCGTTTTTCTTCTTTACCACCAATGAATTAGCGAGCCAATCGGAATACCTAACCTCCGTTATTGACCCGACTTTGAGGAGTTTTTGACCCCGTCTTTCACCGCAATGGCGTGTTCCGGACCTAATCTATGTCTCTATTTTTTTATAGGTTTTAAGGTTGGGTCTACGTTAAGTTCTTGGCAAGTTACATTGATGTCGATTCCTAGCATGTCTTCTGTGGTCCAGGAAAACGTGTGGATGTTCTTTTACAAGAAGGCTATGAGTTGCGTTTTTATGGGATCGCAAAGGTTAGCGCCGGTCTCAACGCAACGCTCGAGAAATTTTTCATCTAAGAAAAATGAGATGACGGGTTCGCAGATTGGTTCACGCTTCCCCTCTAAATTCTTGGCCATCTGCAATTGCCAGACGATCTCTATTCGATCTTGTTCTGGGGCGTTTTTGACAGAGCTTTTTTGACGAAGCTTTTTTCCTTTTGTTTTCAACGTCAATTTTCACTGTTGCGCTTTTCTGTTTTTTGTTTAACGGCAAGGCATATCTACGATATCCTCTGATTTCCTTGGATTGATTCAATTATGAAAGGAGTCGGGAATTGAGGCAGTAGTGGTAAGTGGAAGCTACAACTTGCATAGAGTTCAACCACGGGACCCCCATGATCACGTTATATGAAGCGGGGCGATTTACGGCCAGAAAATCTACGTTTTTTTGGTGCTCCTAGCTTTATCTGTGAGGTTAATCAAGCTGAGGATCATTGTGGTGTCTACGGAGAACCCTACCACTGGGATAAGATTCTCTGATATGTTAGAGAGTTTGATTTTCATTCTGTCGAAAGTGTTTTTGAAGATAATATTTTCCGAGCATCCAGTATTGATTAACACTCTTGCGACTTCAATATCGTGTATTGTTAGCTCGATGACGAGGAGGTCGTTACGAGGGTTGGCATGAGCGGCCGTTGTTCTATCCTTGAAAGAGATAATAGAATTACTTGTTAAATAAGACATACCTTTTTGTGAACGATATATGGTTTTATGTAAAAGAAATTTGTATCCCCCTCCTTCTAGCGCCAACCTATGTGAATTGAAATTCGCATTATCGATTTTCATTAGTTACGGAAAATCATTGAGAAATCTAATTTTTCAGAGATCCCAGATTTCTGCGAGTCCAACGCGGAAAGATCATAACACGATAACAGTAAAATATGAATACTAATAGGCTCAGGTTTTAATCCGAAATCTCTACTGCAAAGAACAGATCCTTGTAGTATAGTAAAGGGTCAAGCCCACAGAAACCAGACAGTACGACTCTCAGTTAAAAATCAATTCTAGCTAAGACAAGATAAAAGAGAGAATGTTTTTAAAATGATTTAAAAGTAAGCGAATGATTAATAGCGAATGTAAACCAATAGAAGAACCCGCTAGGTGATAGGAAAGTTCCACAGGTATTCAGGTTTGAGGTTCAGGTTGACAAGCAAGATTAACAATGAAAATAATTTTCAACTCAAAAGACGACAATAGACTAATCTCCTCCCCAAGTATTAGACCCCTATGATAGAATTTCTAGAAATAAAGACTAACCTTCTCCCGAAATCTTAGATCTCTAAATCATATAGTTAAATCATGCAATGATTACATATTTGATATGTTCATAAGCATTCTAAGACAATACTCCCACAAGAAAAGATACTTATTCATCTAGGCTAGGTCATATTAAATAAACCAAATCCCTTTGTATTTATTAACCTAAAATCATGAACTAGGTGATCAGGCTAATTCAAGCAATGATAACAAATCTAGACTAAGAACCTAACAATTTAAATCCATTAAAGTCAAAACTCTAACCACTAAAACCTGTTTTCTCTGGGAAATCCCTAAAACCTAAAAAAGAGACTACTCAGACATAGCCAAGAAATCAACAATCATTAATTGAGAAAGCATATTCAAAAACCAGAATTTATAAAAGTAAATAAGAGAGTTTAGAATTCTTCTCCAAAATATAGGTGTCATGATTCGTCTCTCTCAGAAAAGCTTTCAAAATAATGAATTTTGTTATGTGTTTCTTTTGTGTCTGTCTCTCTAAAAAAATAAACCTAAGCTTTTAACTTATATAGAGTTCAAAAAAGAATAAAACCTAATAACAAAAACCTATGATAAGTCTTGAGGACGAAAATGTCTTTTTAGAATTCTTCAATAAAACTCGATCATTCGGATCGATCGATCCAAGTGTGGATCGATCGATCTGCTCCATCACGTGTTGCACAAGCTTCTTCTGCGAGACAGCTTGACCCGTCTTCAGTAAAATCATCATAACTTTTGATTGCTTCTATGGATTGACCTCAAATTACTTTCATATGAAAGCTAACTCATGTGGCCAGTTTGAGTTAAAATCTCAGCCCATTCCATTGATAGAAAAATCTCCAAATGTCGATCAACTTTTGGCTCCTCTGCTGAATTATGCTTCTGCATTCGTCAAATTGCATCCATTTTGTGCACAAACCACATTTTTGCTCCATAATGTCCAAAATACTTGGAATCATGAAAATATACCAAAAAACATAGAAAATACTCGAATGATGACAAATAGCAAGTATAAAATACTCATTAAAAGGCATCAAAATCGAGTGATATCAAATACGAAACTAAAAGTATGAAAGGGGGCGAAAGAAATCTTATTCTGAATCTCGTGAACATGTTACAATCAAGTGATAGTCTCGGCCATAAGAACTATCTGGTGAGATATCCTAGGATTAACAGCGGAGACTGTGAATAACCTAATTGAGTCGCAACTCACTAGGAAGAATGGAAAAAATTCTAAAAGCCCTAAGTAATTTTGGTATGGAGAATTGAAAATGTTTGTGCCCCTTCTCTTCATCTCTCTTATATAGGCTTCAGGGTTAATTAGTCTTCGTTTTCAGCCTTCCGCTCTTCCATGGAAATCTTCCTTTTCTGGATTTCTTCCATTTGTTCTTGGCTTGCAAGACAAGCTTTGACCGCCATCTTGCTTGGGCTTGATTCTCGACTTGAGTCGTAAGTGGGTCATTTCCGTGTTTTGGCCCTCGTTGGGCTGTTTTGAGATTTAGGCAATTTTTATTGTTCTCATCAGAGACCTGAGCTTTCGTACAATGATACGATTGAGACTTTGCAGAAAAATTATACTGATCTATGAGCGAGATAATATCGTTTAAGTTAGTCGTTTAACGTTTTATACGAGCGTGTCCTTATGACCGTTCTGATCGTATAGTTAAGATAATTTTTGGCGTTTCAACAAACCATTATCGTTTTATACGATTAACTCCATATGATAAGATTTTTGTGATTCTCCCACAAGTCATAGGAAATAATCGTATAGCTAAGGTGATCTCGGTGTTCGGGATAATCGGAACCGTTTATACGATTACTTTGGGACTTATGCGAGTTTTATGATTTTAATTGCAGAATTCCAACAAAAATACATAATAATATGAAACAAGAGACAATTTTTCCGAAGCGATACGATAATTGTGCATGTTTCATCTTGCCAGTTGGCGAGATGAATTTTCTTCGATTCACCTCACCAGTTGGCGAGATGAATTTTCTCTTATTCATCTTGCTAGTAGGCGAGATGAATTTGTACGATTCATCTCGCCAACTGGTGAGATGGACGTGTATTCTAGAGCGTTCCGATTATTCACACGCAAATATAAATCGTGCCATCCATAAACGATATTCGGGATTGAAGTGTTTATGCGAAGATTGCGTATTTGTCGAAGTTTCTCGTATTCCTCGGACATTCATTTAGAGTACGCTATTCCGACACTGGACGTAAGCGGACTATTTTGCCTCGTTAAATTCTTAGTGATAGGAAAATCATGTGGGAAAAAACCTTCTCGACTAAGGACAACAGAGTACAGAGACAATCGCTTAGCAATTTTATGTTTGTTGCTTGATAGTTCCGAAACATATCGTCTGTGCTTGTGGGAGTATGGTGGATTCAGTTTGTTAATTCTGTTGATAGGATATGCTTAGATCAATTCGTGTGTCTCGGACGTTGATTCTGAATGTGCTATTTTTGAGCAAATAGTCCATGGGATGCTCAGTGGGTAAACCGTGAAATTTTTTATGGCGAAGCAGCTAGATGAGGTGAAAAGGGAACTAGTAGTCATATCGGTTGAGGTTGTCAGGGTTGAATGCCATTTCTATTAGTAAAGAATGCTTCAGGGTTGTAGAAGTCACCGACTAGAGGTCGGTTTTGGGTTGGGCGATTGTTGGCAAATCCTTGTGGATCTCCTATTAGGATGTAGTTCTGTCCAATCTGATTACCATTTCCATGTCCTTGTTGTCCCTATACCACTTGAATGCCATTAGATCCACCTCCTACCGGGTTGAATAGCATGTTGTTTTCCCCTTGGGGAGGAAGCAAGTTTTTTGTACATTCGGGCATGATCAGATTATCAAGATCAACGTTATAAACCATTGTGTTGGATAAGCTTGCGTTTTTATTTGCTTCCCGATTAATGCGTTCTAACTTCGAGAGTTCTGCGTTACTGATGCTGAGCAATTCCTTGGATTTGTCAGATCATCTAGTCTTGTACCTGTAAAAACGAAATCAAGAAGAAAGGAACGCGATGAGTACTGAAAAATAAAAATCTTTAACTAGACTCTAAAGAAACTTAAAATGCACTGTATTGGTCCCCAGAAACGGTGCCAAAATGCTGATAAGTCTAGAATTTCATTCCAAAATTTATATTGCAGAGAACATATCATTGTAGCATAAAACAAGGTCGAATTCCATAGAGACCAGATAGCACACTTTCAGTTTTAAGTCGAATCAAGCGAAGAAAAAAATAAGAGAAATGTTTGTAACTAAATCAACACAATAACTAAAATAAACGAAGGTAAATCAATAATAAAAAGCGTCAAGCATTAGAGAATTCCACAGGTTGTTAGGTTTAAAAGTCAAAGTTAACATGCAGGATTTTGTTTGAAAATAGTTCTCAACATGAAAGACATAAATAGAATAATCTTCTCTCGAAGTATTAAAACCTATGTTCGAATTATTAAAAACAAACTCTCATTGTGTCTAACTAAATCAACCATGCATTAATGTTTAGATTCAATAAGTTCATAGACATTCAAGATAATATTCTCACAAGCAAGAACATCTACTCATCTAGACTAGACCAGACTTCTAAACCTAATATCTTTGCGTGTATAATTCTAATATCAATAAACTAGTTACCTACTCTAATACATGCATTAAGAACAAGTCTAGACTAAGAACCTAACAAATTCAATCATTTATGATAAACCCTAACATTCAAATCTGAAAACCCTAAAACCTAACTTCGGAATTACTCAGACATTATAAAGCAAGAACAAATCAATATCCAACAAGAACACATAATCAATAAAAAAAAAAGATAAATATTATAAATAAAATCAGAGTTCATATTTCTTCTCCAAATACAGAGTTGAGATTTGTCTCTCTGTAAAAGCTCAAAATTGTTAAAGCGTAGATTAACATAAAACTAAGCCACAAGGCTTTCATAGATCAAAATGGATATTCTCCAAATTTTTCGTAGGAAGTTGGATTGGTCAGTCTGGGTCAGATTAGTTGGTCTAGGTGCTCTAGGTCGGTCTGGAATCATCGGTATGGCTGCTCATGATTTTTTCAGAGAGTGTGGACCGGTCGGCTGGCTTGGACCAATCGGTCTACCTTGCAAAAGCTTCTTCCGCGAGCCAACATGACCAGTCTTAAGTAAAATCACCATAACTCTTGTTTGCAATGATGGATCGACTTCGAATCACTTGCATATGAAAGCTAACTCACGTGGCTATGTTGTGTCAAAATTTCATATTCATAAATCGGTGGGAATATCCTCAAACTTTAGAAACTTTATGACATTTCTGCCAGACTCTGCATCTACATATGTTAATTTGCATCCAAAACGTCTCGTACACCTAGAAACCTGTAAAACATACCAATTGTGCAGAGATAAGCCATGATAACATTGAATAGTAAGCATAAATGATTACTATAAAATGTTAAATCAAGTAATATCACCTACAGATAACATCAATTGAGATGTGTCTATTTTGCAGTATTGCGGGCCAATAAGAAATGCAAAGATAAGAAGTTTCCAAGGAAATAACTTTAACGTAGGTGGAATTTTGATTTTCCAAATTTAGATCTTATAAGAGGATCTCCTAGTAAATGCAATTGACTATTTTGATATGGCAAATGTGTTTCCAACCAATAAGTAGATTTGGAAGTATATAAACCATCAAAAGTATAGTGCCAACCAATCATATCAGAAAACTGTTGGGACTTAACTTAAGTTGTTTGATCAAATCTTTGTCATCTGGATGAATATTAGCATCAATCAAATCATGGTTCCAGCTTGTGTTTTCATTAATCAAGTCACTAACCTTAGAAATGTTTTAAAAGGACCAAGAATACGTCAAGGAGGGCCAGGAGGGTGTGTGGCTAACCGCGGATCTAAATGCTCTCTCTACTGTACCAATAAAAACGTGAATCCCAAACCCGCATGAAGTAAAGTTTTATTCATGTAATATTGACCTTTCAAAAGACGAGCAACCAAATGATGCAGGGATTGAAAAATCCATCGTACTTGCTTCTCTAATAAAGTAAGTTGGAAGGTTTGCAAATAGTGAAACCCTAAGCCACCTTCTTTCTTCAAAAAGCCTAATCTAGACCATTTGAACCAATGCATAGATCAATGATTTGAACTTTAACTCCACCATAGTTGGAAATAGTCAGCTCATTATCTATACATATGCCTTTCGGAAGCTTAAAGCATTGCATTGAGTATACAGGTAAAGCCATGGTGACAGTTTTAAGTAAGATTTCCTTCCTAGTAGTAGAAAGGTATTTAGAAGACCATCCCATAGTTCCGGCCAGAAATCGGTCAATGATATATCCAAACATGCGCTTCTTTGCTTGGCCAAAGAATTCAGGAAGTCCCAAATAAAACCTGAACCACCTACATTAAAAGTCAGCAGTATTTGATGTAATCTTTTCTTCAAAGGCCTCTGCATTTTTGATCCAAAAATGATTGAAGATTTGTTGAGGTTGATAGCTTGGCATGATACTCGTTTAAATAGATTAAGGACATGCTTCAAGTTTGTACATGATCAAGGATTAGCATGGACAAAGAAGAGAGTGTCATCCGCAAACAACAAAATGTGTCAAGTTGGCCCTGCATAACTTATCTTCATTTCTTTTACCCTACTATGATGTTTTCCTTATTTATAAGGTGACTCAAAACTTCAACACAAATAATAAAAAATAGAACGATAAGGGATCTCCTTGACGAGGTCCTTGGTTACCATTGATCAAAACTAAAATGGTAGTAGTAGATATGCACTCCCTGATCCAATGAATCCAATGTGGTGTAAAACTCATTCGTGTCATAGTTTCACGCACAAAATCTCATTACAGCATGTCATACACTTTAGTGATGTCTGTTTTTACATCCAAATAAGACTTTGTCCATCTCTTCCTACGAGCTAAGGAATGAATTATGTCATGAGCCAATATTATATTATCCACAATATGTGTTCCATGTATAAAGGCTGCCTGAATTTTTACTAATTAGATACGGCAAGACATTCTTCAAGCGATTGACTAGGATCTTAGATATAGTATTCATTTGAACATTGCAAAGGGATATTGGGCGAAAATATATTAATAAGTTAGGAGTTTACACCTTTGCAATAAGACACAGATTAATATGATTAACTCCAGAGGTAAGTGTGCCTAATTCAAAGAATTCAGAAACCTCATAACAAATGTGGTCTTTGATATCATTCCAAAATTGATGATAAAACTGTCCATTAAAACCATATGGACCAGGTGATTTCAAATCTCTGATTGCAAAGACATCATTCATTATTTCAGCTTCAGAAAGGGCAGCAGTTAAAGAAGCATTCATCTCTGATGAAACAGTTGTAGCAAAGCCACTAAAAACCTAATCACACTCAAGTGTGGGATTTATCTCAAATAGAAATAGATTCTGAAAATAATCATGAGCTTAAGTGCCAAGATTGGGATCACCATAAATTTGTGTACCAACAAAATCCTTCAAAGCTTGTCTTGTTTTGGTTGATGCATAGAAGAAATGTGTGTTCCTGTCTCCACAACGCATCCACTGATTTCTACTGTTTGTTTTCCAATATAGTTCCTAAAAATGATAAGTTTCCTGCAAATGTGTCTTAATGTTTTGTATGTCGGTAGTATTAGCACCACGATTAACAACTTGATCCAATTGATGTTGTGAATCCTAATTGAAACAAGCGAGTGTATTTTTGTAGTTCTCTTCCACTCCCCAGTCGCAACATTACAAACCAATAAGGAATCAGATAAAAATATGTGATGATCACGCCGCACATTCCATCTCTGTTGAATAGCAGATTGAAAAACCTCCTTGGAAAACAAATGATCATCATAGCAGAAAGTTAGGCAGCGAGGAGGACCTTGTGGTGAGAACATCGTGAGTAAGTGTCGATGATCAGATCCCTCATATGGAAGAAAATTAACAAAACCTTAGTGTATTCAGCTGCTAATTACGAATTAAATATAGGAAAATGGATATTTAATTTGGATATATGTAGAATGGGTAACGTAATTTTCAAGTTGGTGCAGCGAATTTTCCAGAGCACTGCAGCCTAAACTAGGCTAGTAATTCAAGTTAGGTTCGTTGGCGAAGTTTTGGAGAAAGATTTTTGGACGAGACCAACTATTTCTAAGGTAATAGAAAAGGTTAATTATATTAATGTGATGAGTACATTGTTATATAGATATGAGCAGAGATATACATGGAAAGATATATACTAGAATCAATCAAGGTGATAAATTATAGCAATTATATATATGTCTTATACGCCCCTTCAAGATGGAGTACCATAGGTGAGTCCAATCTTGTTGCACAGAGTGTGAAATGATTGGCGTGGTAACGCTTTGGTAAGAATATTTGCGAGTTGATCCTTGGTTGAGACGTGAGTAACACAAAGTAGACCAGCTTGTACATGTTGGCGGACAAAATGGTAATCGAGGGCCAAATGCGTCATTCTTGAATGGAAGACCGGATTGGCACTTAAATATGTTGCACCTTTGTTGTCACAGAAAATCACCGGAGTGGAAGTTGATTTGAGACCAAGCTCACTCATGAGAGAGAGGAGCCAACAAAGTTCGGCAGTTGTAGAGGCAATGGAACGGTATTCAGCTTCAGTTTAGGAGCGAGCAACACCATCTTGCTTCTTGGAAGACCAAGCAATTGGGTGACGTCCATTGTAGATAAGATAGGCATCTGTTGAGGTATAATCATCGCGATTGCCTGCCCAATCAACATCCGTATATGCGTGTAGTGCCGGAGTATTTGTTGCTGCAAAGTAGAGACCCAGATGTTGAATACCAGCTAAGTACCAAAGTATCCTCTTCGTAGCATTCCAATGATTAGCTATTGGAGCCTGCATAAATTGAGACAGTTTATTAACCATAAAAGAGATGTCGGGACGGGTGAGAGAGAAATACTGAAGGCTGTCGATAACAGCCCTGTATTGTTTCGGATTATGTAGAGGGTCGTCCTTATTGAGACGTAATTCTGAAGATGGAAACAGCATAGTTGAAACTGGTGTTGATTCAGCCATGTTTGTGCATTGGAGGATATCAGCAATGTATCAGGACTGGGTAAGGAGAAGACCATGTACAGTACGGCGAACCTCCATTCCTAAAAAATAAGACATATTGTTAATATCTTTTAATGAAAAATGAGAAGATAGAGATTGAATAAAGCTATGTAGAAACTTATGATCATTCCCAGTAAGAACAAGTTCGTCAACATAGACGAGCATGTAAAGAACAATTCCAGAGTGATTATATATAAACAAAGAGGCATCAGCACAAGAGTTAAAGAAACCATATTTAAGTAAGAACTCCATTAATTCATTGTACCAAGCCCGAGGGGCTTGACGAAGACTGTAGATTGCTTTGTTGAGTTTGCACATGACAGTGGGATTTTGTGGATCACGAAAGCCCGGTGGTTGGAGCATGAACACATAATCATGAAGCTTTCCTTGAAGGAATGCGTTATTGATATCCAAATTTCGTAGAGGCCAATTGCATGAAATGGCAGTACTCAACACAAGACGAATTGTAGCCGGTTTAACAACCGGACGAAATGTCTCGGTGAAATCGACACTCGGGCGTTGATGAAACCCCTTAGCAACAAGGCGAGATTTGAACTTCTCAAATGAACCGTTAGCCCGTCTTTTATTGCAAACACCCACCTGCATCCAACAACATTAGTAGCATTAGAAGGACTAAAAAAAATCATAAGTGTGATTACGATACATTGTGTCAATTTCAGATTGCATCGCAGCCCGCCAACGAGGATCTTTTAAAGCTTGAATTATGTTGGTTGGTGGATTTTCAGAGATAGGTATGACTGCTGCATGAAGATTGAGCTTTTGAACTGGTTTACGAATTCGATTGCTGGTTCGTAATGGTACTGGTGGACAGGTACAACGACTGATTGAATAGGTTCAGTAGCCAAGACTTTTGATGGAGTTACATGATATTACTCGGTTTTAATGCATAATAGTGAGCATTTATGTTTGCTATTTTGCATTATTCCGAGTGTTTTCATTGCATATTTGGTAGAATTTCAGTGTTTTAGGTGTTCGGGTCGAATCGGAGCAAAACGATGCATTTCAGAAGTTTTTCAGAAGATTTCATAAGTGCCAGAAGAAGTGCTCGATCGAGCACAATAAAGAACGATCAAGTAGATGGTTTATGGTTTGCACGATCGAGCAAAAGTTCCTGGAAAAATCCGGAGAAGAAGATCGATCGGGCAAAGTAGGGATGTCGAGAAAAAATGCAAGTTGCTCGATGGAGCAAACACTTGCTCGATCGAGCACAACACCCGAGAAAAGATTGAAGTTTNTGCAAATCAAGCCCTCAAGCCTATCCAAGTTTTCCTTATTTGATATTTTACTTTTTTTAGCTTATAAATACAAGGTGTTTTAGGTTTTTAGAACTAAGCTTTATTCTATTATTCTAAGT
>OVBE01008802.1:0-16743 GCA_900406425.1 Iberis pinnata | reverse complement strand
ATATATATATATATATATATATATATTATTTTTTTAAGAATCTGTCGATAATCAATCGATATTTTCGACAAACTATCAGCAGATTATAATCGATGAATTACCGACGGTAAATATATATGACGGATTAAACTGTTGGTTAACTGTCGGTTATAATCCATCGAAAATCTCTCCTAATCATGCAATTAAAAAAATCTCTCGGATAATCACACAATTATGAAATATCAAGATCTAATCTATGCTAAAACACTAAACTAACTAACACAAATCTCTTGGTTAGGCCTCATTTAGCATGAAACGATTGGTTCAGACACTTCATCGTTCAGACATTTCATCGAACACCTTTTGGGTACAATTTTCCTATGACTTGAGTGATCAAATCAATTCAACCATTAAGAACATCTACCACATGAAGGTATAAGAAATCTAAATCCTAAACATCATATACCATCACCTAATCACCCTAATCTACCTAACCATTTGCTTATTATGGAACTACTCACTAATCATTGAGAATACAAAAAATCCAAGATTAGAGATGTGTTGAATCATTAGAAGTAGATTTGATAAGATCAAAGCAATCAAAACAAGAAATCAAATTAAAATAAGCTAAGATTCAAAGGAATTACAAAGTGTTCTAAAGAGAATAAAGGTTAAAATCTCAAATTAGGTTTAGAAAACCTTAAATAGTCCTTCTAATAAAGTTGGGTTAACCCAAAACAAGTTGGTTAACCCACTAAAACAAAATGGGTAAAAGACATGGTCAACACTTGATTTTTGACTTTATCCGATAAATATCGGCCAAAATGGCTGATACATGTACTTGGTATCATTTCTTTAATCCTTGTATCGGGCAGCTTCGGCTGATACATATTGGCCGATATAAGTATATCGGTCCAACTGTATCGGTTGGTACTTCTCAGTATGCTTTCTTCACAGCTGGCATTGACCTGACCCAGCCGATACACGTTGGCTGATACCAGCATATCGGTCCAACCGTATCGGCCCATTTTTGTCGGTATTGCTTCCTCAGGATGTGTATCGGCTCTCACTGTCCGATACATCTTGGTTGATATCACCTTTTGTAGATTGTATCAGCCATATTGACCGATATCACCCGTTCGTGTCCGAGTTTTCGGGTTTAGGAGTTTTAGATTCATTGTAAAACGGAATGGTTGTTGGGTCAGGTTTGAGTCGGGTTTAGGCGGGTCCGGGTTGGTTTGGGTCCAAAATCTCATAACCATAAAAACACGAAAATATAAAAATACCTGAAAATTTACAAATTACCCGAATTTTTTTGCAAAATACCCGAAAAGTTCTAGACAAAAATATATCCAAAACAAGTCAAGACCAATTCTCTAATAACTCAAAATCAATCTCAATTCCAAACAAAACACAAAGTCGTAATATAAAGCATCCTTATATTTTTTCCAAGAACCACTAACCACACTCCATACCATTTCCATAAAGCCTTCGAAAACTTTTGGCCATTCCTTGAGAAATAAGTCAAACCATGACATTCCTTTCTCATTCATATCACCAATCCTCGATAATATCAAATCAGATATTCTCATGACTTGTTCTTTCACCAAATCAAACAAGATTATATATGCTTCACTGGTTACATCGAGAATTAACTTACAAAATTTGAGAAAATAAGACTCGGCTGTAGACAACCCTAAAGTTCTAAACACAAAGTCGCAGAACGATAGAAGATTGAAGAAAAAACATATTGATTTGGTCTTGCGGTTCTCGGGTCGGGTTGGGTACCCGTAATTCCTTAAACTTAAACCCAATTGGGTATTTTTAGCTCTACGATTCGGGTATGGTTTAGTTTTTTTGGGTCGGATACAAGTCGAGTTTCGGGTCTCGAGAATTATGTCCAGGCCTAATGCTATGTTTACTTACCCTCTGGCCTTTCAAACTTAGATACTCTTATTGATTCTGACTCTAAGCGAGGTTTTCCCATCGTCTAGTCTTCTGGAGAACATTCAGTATCTCTATTCCTATGGAAATTTTGTACAAAGTGACCTCGCTGTCAAAAAAGAGTACTTATGGATCCTCTGGTATAATTGGAAAGTGCGAAATGATAAATTGTTTAACGAAAAGATTTGGGATCCACCTGATATTTTAGGGTTAGCTTCCAAAGAGGCCTCAAATTGGGTGTACGCTCATAATAGTATTCCAAAACCTAAGATAGTAGTCCAAGTAGGGGTGTCTAAGATACGCCCTCGCGAGATTCTTTCTAGTGTTAATGCATGCTTTGTCGATGGATCATGGAAACAAGAGGAACATACATGTGGTCTGGGATGGATACTTAAGAATCAAACGGGAACGACTTCCATAATAGGGTCACGAGGTCTTATTTAGGGGAGTTCCTCTTTCTATGTGAAAATTTTAAGCTTACTTTGGACCATGTAAAGTTTGCACAAAATGAACCGACCATGTAATACTTTCTACTCAAATTCCCAAGAGTTAGTCACTATGATTTCCAATCCCTCGGATTGCCAAGCTTTCTATTCATATTTAGATGATTTAGAGGCCTACAGACGAAACTACCCGGAGATGAAGATTAAACACTGCTTGCGGGCTACAAATGGACAAGCGGATAGTCTTGCTCGTGCAGCAAGGAAGCGAAGATGATGTTTTTTTCATAGGATCATCCCTACCTTTGTGGACATCCAGAGTCACATCAACTATTTTTTTTTATTTCATAGTTTTTATTTGCTTGGTGACAAAAAAAAGAGTTTTTGTTATTATAATTTATCATTTTTAATATATTTATACTATATTTTTAGTACACTATTTGTTCTTGTATTTGGTGTGAGTTTTCTAAAAAGAAAATAAATTATGTAATATATGTCTAAATTTTAAACTTAAATCATGATATATGTAGGAAAGTATTTAACATTATATAACTATTAATTAGTTTTTATTTTTGTTAAAAAATATGAAAATAAAAAATAGAAAATATAAACAAATATAAATATATATATATATATATATAATATAAGTGGATATCCAAGCTTCTTTATTGGAGGTGAATATCATTAAATATATTAATTTTAAAAAAAAATTATAATAAATGCATCAAAACAAAATTAAAATAAACTAAAAGTCTCAAAAATTGTAGAATTGCCTCATAGGACTTTAATATATTTAAAATATTGAGACAATGTAGTCTATAATGCTATACCGATATTTCAAGAATTAGATCAATAAATAAATTTGAGAATAATAAAATTAATATTATTTTTGTCGTCAAGTTTCATAATTTGTTGGGTATTTAGAAAATCTGTGAGAAAACTATGAACAGAAAGTTAGTTGGAAAAGTTAAGGAAATTCATAGTATTTTGTAAGTGTAGGTTTTGACAAACAAACAATTTATAAATTTATAAATAGTGATGTAAGAAATATAATTATAAAAATACAAAAAGGAACAGATTGGCGTTGGGCGAGAGAATGAGCTGTGGAGGCTCATGTGGGGATTCTTTTGGTCGCCATATCAAAAGTAATTTTGTCCTTTTTTTTGAACCAAGCAAATATCAAAAGTAATTTTGTGTCAATACAATTTTTTTAACATGGACAATGAGATAGAGATTTCACGGATATTCAAGGTTATGAAGCATTTGCATACGCAAATTACACATTTGAAACAAATCTATAACTTACTAATCTAAAATCAGTGCTCTAAGTTGTGAATGGTAATCAAATCTAAATCTCAGCAAATTTAAGTTATGAACGGTAATTAAATCTAAATCTCAGCAAATCTACGTCCAATGATCTAATGTCAACCTTTTTCTCGACCACCATTAATGGGATAGAAAAATACTTTTTACAATATTTCCTCTACTCTATAACCTTCTTATAAGTTATAAGAAAACCATTAGATTACAAGTCCTTTGACTATATATATAATCAATACTGGATGTGAGCACATACGTACAATACATACATATTAGATTTCATCATTTATAATATTGATTATTACTTCTTCTTCTTTTTATAGAAAAAACCATTTTTTAATAACAAATACAATTAAAAAAGTATACAATAAATCGTTGTTAGTTTTAAGAATATATATTTTTGTTAACTCATATATTTTTAATAATTTTTATTATATTTTATTTTCTTAAGGTCTTATATTAGATATAAATGAAAATTTTTGGATCTACCATTGGTTAGTTTAGATTAGAAAAAGAATATTTGAAAAATGAGAAAGCACTAAAAATTATTTTATCAATTAAAAATAACATCATATTTTAAATTCATGAATATATGAGGAGAGATTTAATTGATAATAACATTTTTTTAAGAAAATGAAGAAGAATATAATGTTCGTCTTTATTAATATTTCTCAATATATAGTCCTTTTTTCTATTGCCCTTAACTTTTTAGTCTTCTTACCATTTAAGAGTACTTTTCCACAAATTATCAATCTATATTCTTTTTATTTTTACAGCAAAAGCATTATATTAACTGAAATTGTTTACAACATCTTCCTGGTATACATGAGAAAGAAAAAAAGAAGGACTACCGGTAAAAGTTGAAGAAATTACTCTGAATAATAGAGCATGTTTAACTAATATTTATGTACATTTATTAGCCTCCTCCGATGAAATTGGAAAGAAACAACAATGAAATTAAGCTTCCATACATCTACTGAATCTTTAAAAAAACGAAGTTTGTAATTAATATTGACACCTTGCATTGTCTCTATAAGCAATTTGTTATCACTTTCAAATATAATCGAACGATAACCGAAACTCCAACACATTTGAATCATGCATAGGAGACCATAAGCCTCACATTCCAAGATGGAAGCTCGTTTTGGTGTTGTAAACATGCCACCCTGAAGTAGTATCCCATGTTGATTACAGATGATGAAACAACAACCCATAACATCAACACTTTGTTGCACAGAAACATCAAAATTACATTTAAATACATAACCAACCGGCTGAATCTAACCAGAGGGAGGAGAAGTCATAGGAGTTGACCGCATAAAGAGGAGAGCTAATGCATCAGAAGAAGAAACAAATCTCATCAATTATATTGTATCCCTATGAGTCAACTGATCCAGTAGTTGTAAAGATTGATATGTATTCGCAAAGAGAAAGGCATTTCTTGATTTTCAGAGTCGCCAAAGGAAGAAAAAATAATAGAACTGCGAATAATCAGAAGCAGGAACTAAACGTAACATTCCAGTCAACCATTGTAGGAGTCCATAGGCACTTAAGAGTAGATCAATTGGGGTTAAACATCCTCGATACATATGAGAGGTTGCTTTAGCATAAAAACATGTATAGAGCATATGAATAATCGATTTCAAAACTGGCAGCATCGAGGAAATAATAATAGAACTATGAATAATCAAAAGCAGGAACTAAATGTAACATTGCAGTCAACCATTCTAGGAGTCCATAGGCACTTAAGAGTAGATCATGTAGGTTTAAATATCCTCGATTCATATGCCAGGCTGCTATAGCATAACGACATGTATAGAGCATATGAATAGTCGATTCCAAAATTGGCAGCATCGAGGACACCGAAGTCCAGTAGAGATACCACTTATACGTAGATTAACCTTAGAAGCTAAGCCACTCGAAGCTATAGCCGAAAGAAAGTGAGTTAGCTTTGAATGAAGAGGTAGTTCCCACATATGTTAAGCAAGCTTTGGATAACTAGAGAGTGGTGGTTTAGGAGGGTTCGTAGATAGTGGGAGAGCTAGTTTATAGCCACTCTTAACATAATAGATATTGAAGGTGTATGCTCCCAAATAAGGAAATCATAGGAAATAACAAGCGACACTTACAACTACTGAGCTAATGGAATATCCTCAGGATGTAAGAAATGATGTAACAATGAAACATTCCATGTACGAACCGCACCAGAAAGCAACATAGAAACATAGGTATGAGGATTAATATGTGGTAAGAGTCGAGCATATCTCAATGAATGAGAAGGCAACCAAGGATCAACTCCAATATGAATAGCATTCCCGGTACCTATATGATGCCAAATATTGTGAGAAAGCAGTTCCCGTCCATATATGAGTGACCTCCAAATATACGAAGCATTTGATGACGGTTGGACGTGAAGACTATCATCATAAGGATTATATTTCCCTTTGAGCAACTTAAAACAAGATTTTCCAGGTGATGATAGAATTTCCAGAAATGATTAGCCAGTAAAGCCTGATTGAAGAGTCGACAATCACAAAATTCGATCCCACCTGCAGCCTTAGAAACTGATAATTTATGCGAAGAAACCCAACTAATCTTACGATTAGACTGAGTGCCTTCCGACCAGAATCGACTCAAAATATAATTAATGGAATCACAAAGTTAGTTAGGAAAATGATAGCAAGTCATGTAATACACAAGTAAAGCATATGCAACAAATTTAATTAATACCCCCCTTCCTACAGAGCAAAGGAATCGATGTTCTCAACCATGTATAAGGAATTCAAGGCGCTTAATAATTCCATGTAAAACCGTCATATGGCAACGGTTTATTCGCTCAGGAAGTCCCAGGTATTTATACTACCACCAATGCGCGATATCTGAAGAATATTTTGGATAGCATCACGATGATGTTGAAAGACAGAGGAGCCAAAACTGATACTGGATTTGGCATAATTAATCTCTTGGCCATATATCAATTCATATTGCCGAAATATCTTCTTTAATTGGACGGCATTAGCACAAGTAGAGCAGTAGAAGAATAACGAATCATCAGCAAAAAGCAGATGACCAAGCTTAATTCCTTGTATCAAACCTCGTTGCGGTGTAATGGAACCATAAGGGAACCATTAATCAATACCGCAAACGTAACCTGACAAACACAAAGCATTATCCACAAAATCCATTGAGGATGAAAGCCTTGACGAGTTAGAAAAATTTCCAAAAATCTCATTTGGCACGATCGTAGCCCTTACTAATATCAATCTTTACATCCATAGTTGTAGCAGCAAGACGCTTATTGGTTTTCATCAAATGAAAAATTTTGTGAGCCATGACCACATTATCATAAACGTAATGTCCATGTATGAAAGTCACATGTTCTTCAGCGACTAAACCAAATAGCATCGGTTGGAGACAAGCCACAAAAATCTTTGCAATAATTTTACAAATTACATAACACAGACTAATAGGACGAAAATCCTCCATTCTCTTAGGCGTAGAACACTTCGGGATTAGGCAAATATGTGATTGTGTGAACACCGAATCCAGATACCATCATGAAAGAAACTTTGAATAAAAGCAATTATCTGGTGCTTAAGAACAATCCAATAATTTTGATTAAAAAAATTGGTGAATCCATCTGCTCTTGGTACCTTTTCACCATCTATAGAGAAGAGGGCAAGACGAATTTCATCCTCTGTAACATCTTGAATTAATCAAGCATTATCAGAGGCAGTAACATATGGTAGTATACCCTCAAAGACATCACTGTAGCTAGTGACATGATTACTGCGAAACAGAGCAGTGAAATAGTATATGTCTTTAGCTGCGATTTGTGCATTGCCATATAATACATCGCCTGATAAAGAAGTCAAGGTAAGAATTTCATTATGAGCAACTCGATTCTTAGTGACTGCATGAAAAAAATGTGTGTTACGATTTCCTTCACCCAACCATCTTACTCTACTCTTAGCTTTCCGATAGATTTCATCATCGAGATAAGCTTTATTAAGCTCTTTATACAAGATATTTAATTTTGTCGTAGAAGTTTGATCATTGATCAAAGCTTGATCAATTAAGAGAGTAAGTTCACGTATATGGACTGCAGAGTTATTGAAGTATTGCTGTTTCCATAAAGATATATTTCTGCGACATTGTTGAAGTTGAGTCGAGAGAGCCAGATCAGAACCATCATCTTCCCAATTTTTACGCACTATATCATGAAATCCATAATAATGAAGACGATGCCGATCAAAATGGAACAGTCTGCGTGAACGTTCTAGTTCCTTACGAATGGTGATAGTGGGGCGGTAATCAGACCCTATTTTCGGTAAATAATTTGATATTGTAGCTGGAAACATAGCTTGCCAATGAAACGTAATCGACCCCCCCCCCTCTTCTTTTCATAATTACTTAATATTCCATGAAAATCGCCCATCAATAACCATGGTTTGTTTCTAATATTTGCAATCCTTTCTAGTTTTTCCCGAAGGATATGTCTTAAACTTGAAATAGGATTGCCATAAATGCAATATAAATAAAAGGAAACACAATTATTATTAAATTTAACATCAATGATTCTAGCATTCATATATAAAAAGACACATCTAAAGTGTTTTTCTATAAGAGGGCTAGACCACAACTAAGATTGCAAGGAGATACCCAACGAACGAAATAAAAACCTAATTGAGACGCTACATCACAGACTCTATTATCTGAAATTTTTGTCTCAATTAGAAGGAACATGTCTAGCGAATACTTGGATGTAAAATCTTTGAGACGTCGAACCACCGGGAAATCCTTCAAATCCTGATAGTTCCAAAAGGCTATATTCATGTCTCCTTCGGTGGCTTATGGTCCACCAAACTTTCACCTTCGTTTTCATAGTCATGATAGGCCTTATTACCATTCCCAACAAAAGAGTTAGCCCCAACATCGAATATGAACCAGTTTCGGATTTCAAGGGAGTCCGCCTGTGACTGTGAACGCTGCTTCTTGATAAGTCTTTCACAGTTGTCCTCAATAACAAAAACCTGCTTCATATCATATTAAATCAAAACAGGTTGTGGTTGAGAGTCTGAAATCTTATGCTTTTTGTTAGTCCCTTAAGGATTCTCTAATCTGAACCAGATGCAAGCAAAGGAGTGTCAGACCTTAGAGCGAACCAAGGAATGGTGGAGCATTCCTAGAAGATCATCTTCATCCGATTCAGCACAATCATCATTATCACTAGGAGGATCAACCGGTTGTCCATCATCCCGGGTAGGACAGTTTGGCGCATCATGAGTACATCAATCCACAAATGCTACAGATCGGAGTTTCTCATAATAAAACTTGAGTAGTGCAGTTTCATCACCGAATTGATAGATGCTCTGGAAGTGCAGAGGGACAATGATATTAGGTAGGACACGAACACATACGTAGTTAACATGAGAAATGGTGTCTCCATTGAAGTCATTTTCCAAAAAAGTACCCAAAGTGCGGCCAAGATGAACAACCATGGAGTGAACCATGTATTGGAGGGGAATACCCCTTATTTGGATCCAGAAAGAGATGAAAAGAAGATCCACATCATCCAGATCAGGAGTCCAACGTTGGATTGCAACAATCCAGTCATTAAATGACAAGGGCTGCGACGAAGAACATAGCACATAGAGTCTTCCAATTGGAAGATGAACTGAACTTGTTAATGACCAATGATTCGACCCGCAACATCATCACCCACATCCCAGAGCCATGGCAAAGTGGACATCAACGCACATAAGTTCTGTTTTCTCGGATTCACAAGCTTAGCAATGAGACTAAAACGAGTCTCATTCACGACTTCCACATACATGTTCATAGGAATTTCAACATCTGGGTCATTAATATCCAGTGTGATTTCTTGAAGTTGTTTTCGAACTCGATTCGACATGGTAGAGAGAAAGAAGAAATAGAGAAGATGAATTGGAAATTGACACGCATAGATTTTATTAGAAATTGATAGTGTAATCGTAAAATACTTAAGATCTTAAGTGAATCCCAAATAAAACTGCTGAAGAAATCGTCAAGGAGGTGTGACGAAGAACACACTAAAAACCGACTAATCAGCGATGGTTATCTTCGAAAGAGTAAATCGTCAAAAAGTCGCTACCAAAAAGAAATACTTTTGTTTTACTGAACTTATCTATATTCCTTATCCAAGAAGAATCAATAGAACGAAAATATTTTCTTCAAAATTGATTTCTTCTCAATTTCTTAAATAATTTATTTTCTTCGGTTACCAATTAAATGTAAAAGTCCTGCCTCCAATTTTTTCCTAAGACTTCATTTTATAAGCTTTATGAAATTTTTTTGCATATTAACCTGGTAAAAATAATCTAAACAATTATGTTATCTATATTTTAATGGGAATATTATATAGATGCCATAATTGATTTAGGAGATATATCATATTGTGGTCAAGTTATAACACATATCATATATCATAATAGAGTCACATGAGCATTTTACTTTCATGCCCTCATTAATTGATTAAGTTTTTTTTATTTTAATATATTTTTTAACTGTTTTACAGTTTTCTAAAAACTAACTTTTTCAAGTGGACAAACAAATGTTCCTACACTATATCATGTCCATGAAAAACAGTATTTGTCCATTGATAATCGCCTACACACAAATTAGTCTACAATAAAAAACAGTATTGGTCCATTGCTTATTAACAAGCATGTCCACGCAAGACAACAACTCATCCATTACGTAAATGATGTTCAAAACAGAAAAAATGAAACAAATCACAAAGCACCATCAATGTACTTGTTGGAGCTTGTTTGGTGGTTGGTAGGAGCTCAAAAGAAAAAAAAATAAAGAACCCATTTAGTAAGAATAAAAACAATTTGGTTATTAAACTTGTCCACAAGAGACAACAACTCGTCCATTACGTAAATGTTGTACCAAAAAGTAAAAGAAGGAAAAAAAATCCTAAACACCATTAATGTACATTTTCTAGCTTGCTTGCCGGTTGTTGGACCTCAAATAAAACTCATTAATGGCTTTCTTGCATAGTTTCAAAACTTTTACAAAGCTTTAACCGTAAAAAAAGTAATAGTAGGCTTAATTAGCCTTTTAAGTCATGTTTTAATTAGCATTTAATGCTCATATACCATAAGATATTCCGATAAAAATAGTCAAGATTTTAGGGATGTTTCAGTCGTTTGTCTCATAACAATTGCCATTATGAAATTTTGTCTAAAAAATAATAAAGTTTATAGTATATATGGTAAAATCTCATATTTTAATCATTCGCCAAATTTCTACAAAAAAAGCTAAGGTCTCTCTCAAAACAAGCCGTCGCCTTTGATATTCTCAAATCCACTTTGGATCGGCGACCGACGAGCTCAAGCTTTCGGAGCCGTTCCCGCCGTCTTTTCTTTTTTGCTTTCTAGTTTGTGATTTTTTTCTCAGCTTCACATTGGAGTTCTTCTATGTCCGTCGCAGGTAGGTGGTCTTGAACGTTGGGCTTCGGGGTCGGTGCCACCGGGTCTCTGGGCCGTCGGAGTAGTCTTTGCTAACGGCTTGTGCTCATCGGTGTTAGTTCCTTCTCCTACCGTTTTGTTTCTTCGCGGCTTGACTAGCTTCATAGACGTCTTCGGAAATCTTTGGGGTGATCGGCTCTGTTTTGGCATTTTCTCTGTTTTGGTCGGTCATGTTGTCTCATTTTGGTTCTTAGAGCTGGTGAAGGCGCCTCTGGTCTCGGTTCTCGGCTCCGATGGTCCTCTTTTTGACGATTCATTTCTCGCCGTGGTTGGCTCCGGTGTGTTTAGATGTTTGGTTCGATAAGGCTCAAATTTGTCTCTTTAGGTTGTTTGGGTTGTTCTCTTTTGTTGTCTCCCTTATATTAGGTCTTGTGGTTATGTTTTAAAGTTGTGGTTGGGTCTACGCGGTGCCTTTGATGGTTGTGCTCTTTGCTCTAGCTGGTTCTTTGGATTGCCTCTCTGGGTTCGGTTCCAACTCGTTGCTATTAGCGTGCGGTTTGCCGGTTTGAGGTTGTTCGCTCCTTATTTCTACAGTGTGGGTTTGATCGAGGCTTTCTTGCAGTGAGACTTCTTCAAGGCGCCTTCTTCGAGCTCGCCTTCGCTATTCCCCGATCATTTTTGGAGTTCCTTTAGTCTTTTGGGTCTTTTTGATCGGAATAATTGTCTCTATGTGCTTCATTGGGAGGTAGCCGTATTCACTATAGAAAGAATCACAATCAAGGTATACAGTATAATTCTAGTCCGCTGGAAATATGCATAGCGTTTTATAGTTTGGGGCTCTGTTTTAGATTTGGACCTCTTTCTTATGTAGTTTCGTTAGTTTCAGTTTATGGCTTTGTTCATTTCTTTTGTTTAAGATTTTGTTTATGTTTGTATAGTTGATTTATGTGTTTTGTTTTGGGGAAAACGTTTAATTTTCGCTGGTTCTTGATTTAATTTACTATCCCAATTGTATTTCACCATGAATTTTACTTTGTATTCCACTAGAAAATCAGGTATTAAGAAACACATAGAGTTGGAAATGAAAAGAAAAGTTGGAAATGGAAAAAGCACATTTGTATGGACAGAGAAGTGGATTGAATCAAAGGGTAATATGAGAGCTCCTCTTATCAAACATCCCTTCATTATGTTAGACCAGAAGGTAAATGATTTGATGAGGTCAGAAGCCGGAACATGGGATAGATCAAAGATCCAAAACACATTCTATACTGAAGACTCTGTGGACATTTTAAAGATGAAACCAGCACACAACATAGAAGATTATTGGGCCTAGAAACACACTCCATCAGGATATTACTCAGTTAAAACAAGATACAAAGTGGCTGCAGAAGAAAAAGAGCATGAATTGCGTACACAAGAAAGAATGCAACCATCTTTTAACATCCTGAAACAGAAAATATGGAAATTGAATACGGTTTCAAAGATTAAACACTTTTGTTGGAAGGCTCTAAATGGAGCAATTGTAGTAGGGGATGCCATCAAGAAACGTGGAATTAAATCAGATGGCCGATGCCAATTCTGTGGCATGGAAGGTGAATCAATAAACCATGTTCTTTTTCATGCCATATACCTCGTCAAACATGGGCAATAGCTGGATTCCCAGCTCCTGTAGAGGGCTTTCAAGATGGATCACTCTTATCAAATTTCAATCACCTCCTCTCCTTTTCCAAGGATAAAGATTTCCCAATGGAAATTAGTAGAGTGTTCCCGTGGATTCTATGGTTTTCTTGGAAGAACAGAAACCATTTAATCTTCGAAGGTAAGTCTTTCACAGCTGGAGAAATAGTTAAAAAAGCAAAGAAAGAAGCTGCGGATTGGTTCACTGCAAAGGAAATCAAAGATAATGAGATTCAACCAAGATCCCAATCGCTCCCCTCTACCTTCCAAGGCTGGTCAAAACCACCCTTAGGCTAGATCAAATGTAATGTTGGCGCTGCTTTTAAAAAAGGTTCAGGGTTAGGGGGGCTTCTATGGTTCTTAGAGACCACCAAGGCATAGTCTTACTCCACGCCAGGAGAGCCTTCTCAAATCTAGCCTCTTTATGCCTAGCTTACCAAAGCAGTATAACTTGGGCAATTGAGAGTATGGTAACTCATAACTGCCAAAAGGTGATTCTTGCCATTGACCATCCTCTTCTCTTCTCAGCTCTGCTAGACCCCTCCTCTGCGCCATCCCTTCTGGCCTTCTCGGATGAATGCATCGCTCTGCCTTCTCATTTTCAGGACTGGTTTTGCTTTAAGGAATCGGCTATCTCAAACAAGGGAGCTCAGCTAATAGCAGACAATGTGGTGAAGGATTTAAGACTGGGATCGTATGTAGCTCAGTCCTTTCCCTCTTGGCTCAAATCTCTGTTCTTAAATGAAGCTATGCCCTGATTTCCTCTATTTGTTTCAGATCCCTTTCTGTTTCCTCTTGTTCTGTTTTTGTTCTGTTTTATTTGTTTTTGGGCCTTTTGTAAAACCTTTTCCCCTCTCTTATTGAAATAGTTGACCAAAAAAAAAAAAAAACACATAGAGTATAAGATTTGAGCGAAAAGAAAGAAAAAAAAATCATACGCCCAATTTCACAAAAATCGATATTATTACGTCGTCAATCACATCATATTTATCCACCTCGCCTTTTTTAACCATAAAAGGCCTATACGTATGAAACACCAATTCTGTCCCAAAAAAAAAAAGAACCATTTTGAATACAAAACTCTCTTCCGATTTCTTCCAATCCGGATTTGAGTTATCCTCTTTTCCTCCATATCTCACATACAGTATTACTTTCCCACAAAGGTTTTGTCTTTTCACTTTATTTCGTCCCTTTAGCTTTCTCATTTTTCCCCCTGATTTTTATCTAATTACTGCTTCAGGGAAAATCCTGTTTTTGTAGATTTTATCCATTAATGGAGGAAACCCAGCGAAGCAAATTCAGAAAAATTTGTGTCTTTTGTGGAAGCCATTCTGGTCACAGAGGAATTTTCAGTGATGCTGCTATCGAACTCGGCAATGAACTCGTTTGCTCTCTCTCTCTCTTCTTCTTCTTTTGATTGCTTATTGTTTAGTTTTATGATAAAAACATGAACTTTTCGAAAAACCATTCTTTAAAGAACTGATTTTTCTCCGGTGTTTGAATGTCAAAAACGAAACTTTTTAGTTTACTTGTTCGTTTAGATACCTTTCACACAATGGGTCTATTTGAGATTTTACAGATAGTGTAAGCTCTTGTGATATATGCTTCTTCTTTTTTTTGTGCACCAATATGCTTTTGTTTGCTGAGTCTTTTAAAACTGTGAACTTTCTTAGGAGATGTTAAAGTGTTGTAATGGGTCCTCCTCTGTTTTATGAATGTGTTGGGTTTTGAAATTGGTTGAAATTGTAGGTGAAGAGGAAGATAGATTTGGTTTATGGAGGAGGAAGTGTTGGATTGATGGGTCTTATATCTAAGAGAGTTTATGAAGGTGGTTTTCATGTACTCGGGTTAGTTTACAAGTCTCTAATAGCTTTTTTAAACTCTTTCAATCTCTGAAGTTCTCTGATTTGGATTCTCTGTAACTGCAGAATCATTCCAAAAGCTTTGATGCCAGTTGAGGTATGTATCTTAAGCTCAATTCTTAAGAGTTTTGGGATTGTATGGTTCACTTTTAACTCATTTGTACAACTTGGGTTTAATCAGATATCTGGTGAGACTGTTGGAGATGTAAGAATTGTTGCAGATATGCATGAGAGAAAAGCTGCAATGGCACAAGAAGCTGAGGCCTTTATTGCATTACCTGGTGAGAAAACATTAACAACTTTTGTAAAGTTTCAAACTTTTTTTTCTTACTCTTGATGTTTGTTTCAGGAGGTTATGGAACAATGGAGGAACTTCTTGAGATGATAACTTGGTCACAACTTGGTATCCATAAGAAAACGGTATACTAACATTTCCTTAAGAAGAAGTAGAAGCCTAGTGATTCCTATATTGTTGAATGTTCATTGGTTCATATTGAGATTGTTTTCTGCAGGTTGGTATATTGAATGTTGATGGGTACTATAACAATTTACTTGCTTTATTTGATACTGGTGTTGAAGAAGGGTTTATCAAACCAGGCGCACGTAATATAGTGGTTTCTGCATCAACAGCTAAAGAGCTTATGGAGAAGATGGAGGTTTGTTTAACTTTATCTTTCCCTTTATTTTGTTGTTGTGAAGTGGTGTTTGTGTTCACAAAGACTACAAAATGTAGTATTGTGTAGAACTTGTTTAGAATATGTTTTAGAGTCACCAATTTGGTTTCTCAAAATTGCATATTTTTGGCAGGAATATACTCCTTCACATAGCCATGTCACATCACATGAGAGCTGGAGTGTTAAAGAAAGAGATTACCAAGGACAACAAGAGAATCCGCAATGAAAAAAGCTATTTTTGGTATCAAAGTCGGTTCCGAATCCAAGTAGTACAATCAAGAGTTTGCAGCCAATTTTTTATATTCAAGATTTTAGTTTAAAAGAACATATGTTTTCTGTAAAATTATGCAAAACTAGCATACTTTTTAATTTTCTATTGTGGTTTTTAAAATTTCAGTATCGACTATGATTAGTAGATGCTACTTAGTCCTAATTTATTTGGGGATTTCTTAATGTGTATAACAAAACTCAAATCTTGCCGAGTTAAGTTTGGTTTCTAGAGAATTCTCTATAAAGAACTAAAAAAGAGAACATCATCTTTGTTATGGTAGTTTTAAGTTTCTCAAAAAGAGAAGAAAGAATGAATCTTTTGTGATAATGGGTGATGTAGAAAAGTCCCACAAGTGTCGTATCAAAGTGAATGTCCATTAGAATTGGAGAGTGGTCCCATGGTTTGTTTCATTCGATGGATTCAATATAAAAGCAAAAAATGTGAATGATGTGTGACCAAGTTGGATATTGATGTGTTTCTTGCCAAGTGCCTTTTGTGATGTGGAATGGTTAAATATGTTTTCTTCTCTCTCTCTTTCTACGTTGGATCATTTTGATCAAGTCATTGACTAGTTTAAAGGTGATGATGATGACCTATATGGTGATCAACATATTATTTTGTGACGTGGTTTTAGATGGTAATGGATTTCTAAGATCCGGTCAAACTCAAGCAGTTTCAAATCTTAAGACGAATTTTTAATGGCGGCACTTGAACCATATTAATGGAAATATGTGAAAAGATTAATTTACCCTAACCATAAAATCAATAATCCTTCATCTATAAAAAAAAAATTTGTTAAAATTATTGGATTGGATGCACATGCACCCACTAATGTGAATTGAAAAAACAGAAAGAAAGAGATGAATAATGAAAGATTTCTTATTTTTATTGATTCATCATTGTTAAACATTACACTCGAATGTTTGTTTATATAGTGAGACTCATGTAAAACCTAATTGAGCTAAGATCTTTACACTTGTCATCAATCAAGCCTCAGCTAATAGTCCAAGAATCTGAAAACGGTTTTGCGTCATCTTGGTGAGTGAATTTGCAAAGATTGTACGGCCATTGTTGCTTTTGCTTTTTGCCACGGTTTTGTCGTGTGACTCACGCAGTGCACTC
>OVBE01008801.1:1227-16744 GCA_900406425.1 Iberis pinnata | reverse complement strand
TATAGTTCATCAATTTTGTAGGTATCTTACATTACGTACCCACGCATATCATCTAGGAACGATTCTTGGATAACGGTGACACAAGTCACAAGGATGATAGAAGGTGTTTATGAGCATGATCCACTAGAACCAATTGGAAATGGTGAACTAGCTGAAATTCAACCTTCTACAGGCATAAATCTTATGGTAGATTTCAAGATGTTTGGTGATCTAAACGTTGTTATACATGATGTAGACGACGAGTCTGGTGATAAATTTGAAGATGACATGGATTCTTCTCCATCATATTATTCATCATCATCCGATTAGATTACCTTTGTAATAATATGTGTAATAAAATTTGTGCATTGTGTAAAATTTTATATCAAATTATTGTAAATTTTAAAATTAGTATTTGAAACTAACATTTGAAATAAACTTATGTCAAATTTTTTGTACATAATTATAATAAGAAAAAATGGTCTTTAAGTAAGCAGAAATTTCTAACGGAATACTGTCGAGTTTAGTGTATTTCGTCAATATGTTTTAGGGTTTAAAGGGTTTCAAACCCTAAATAAGTTTTTCAATTTAATTTTTAATCAAAAAAATGTAGTAAACATAACAAACGATAGATTGAGTCAAGTTTCGCCCTTGTAAAATTTAATAACAAAACTACTTATCATTCTTATATAAAAGAAAAATGTTTCTTAACATATAAGATGATAACCACGAAAGTTCGGAATTAGATAACGTGAAAATATGATCGGTAAATTTTGTTCGATTAGTACAGTATAGTGATATTTGAGATGTTATAATACCTTTGTTTTTAACCCATAACTAGGAAAATTATCTGCGCGTGCCGCGAGAAAACTCATTTAAGTTAAAAAAATAAATTTATATTTTATTTAACACATTAATAACAATATATATTTATTAAATACTGATTCATTTATTTATTCTATACATATCAAATAATGTGTTATAGATAGTTAACATGAGGTGACAAAAGTAAATAAAGTAAGAGAGTAGTCTCATGGAAAAATAAAAGGACGGAAACCTTGTTGCGAACCATACTTAAGTGTCTACCATACTTAAGTGTCTACACACTTGACTTCTTCATTGCATAGCAATATAAACGCGGAAGATACATGGATGAGTCGTAATGTAATTCAAAGTATATATTTGTTTAAATCCAAATTTTTTTACTAATGATCATGTTTTGGTCTTAAGCTAATATTCAGAGTGTTGTTTTTAATGGTTATTAATAATTAAATTTATAAAAAGTTTAAGTTTTATAGAAGATTTTTTTTAAATAGTAATTAGTCGATTCTATAAAAATTATAATTTAATATATATTAGTCCAAATTTAGTTATTATTAATTATATACTACGTGTTATCTTTTAGTTTGGTTAAATATGCATATATTAAAAACTGTAACACATTTTGTATAAACTTTTAGTCAAAATTTAGTCATTATGAATAAGTTTATTTATTAACGAATATCGAATACTGTGAACTAAAAATATATTACAAATAATTAACAAACTAATTTAAACCGACAACATGGACATTCATTACTTAACATAAACCATGATAGTAAATATTTTTCATCAAATATATGACTACATGGTAATTTTAAAATTAGTTTCCCTTCAGCAAAGTCTTCAAGACAAATAAGACACATTCTTGTTTTATCTTTATTGTTCTCGAATGATTTCTTCTTGAAAGAATTAATTGCGGCTTTAGTAACTAGTCTTGGTATTTGATTATATGTATTTATTGAATGAATCTGTTGGTCCTAAATATCTTCAACATTACCATTATGATGATGAAATTCTAACGACAATGAAAACGTTTAGCCGTAATAAAAGTGAAACTGTAAAAAATTGGATGTAAGAATTATACATAATGAACGAAAAGATGCATCTTTTCATGAAGAATTACAACTATAAATGAAATAATGTGATGTTTTTAAAAATACTGCATAAGTTTAATATAAATGAGAAGTTTCTTCTTTTTACTAAGAGGCACATTTTGTTAAAAATATGCTAAGTTATAATAAGAGATATCTCTAATGAGATGCACCTCTTCCATATTTCAAAAATAATGAAAACATAGTAAAATTAAGGAACACTTATAATGTGATGCATCTCTTCATTTTTTGAGGATTTAAAAGAAATAATAAAATGAAAGGACCCATCTAATAGATGCATCTCTTCTATTTTGTTAGAAATTCTTAGATGTTTTGAACTATAATAAAATAGAAGTGGTAGAAAAATTGAATGTAAGTGTTGTATATAACGTAAGAAATGTTGCGTCTTTTTATGTAAAGTTACAACTTTAAAAATTTAACAGTGTGATGTTTCATCTTGTTTTTATATAGAAACTAAATTTAATATAAATGAAAATTTTATTCTTTTTAATTAAGAAACGCATATTTTTGCAAAAAAACAACTTATAAGTCTCTTATATTGTATAATTTACAAATTTTAAAAATTGAAGAGGTGTCATTTGAAATGATGTGTCTCTAAATTTTTTATTTAGCACCTATTACATTTGGTAGTTTTTTTGTAAAATTAAAGATATGTTACTGAAAAGATGTATTTTTTAAATTTTGTTCTTTTAAATTATCAAAAGTTGAAGAGGTTTCTTTTGAAAATGTGTGTTTTCTAAATTTTGCCTATTGCATTTGGTAGCATTTTTGGATAAGATGGAAGAAGTTTATTTAGCATCTATTGCACATTATAATTTTTTATAAAATGGAAGAGGTGCTATTGGCAAGTTGTGTCTTTTCATTGTTAAAGTTGTAACTTCTCATTAAAAGATCCAAATTTTTGTTTAGCAATTCTGTAAAATAGAAATGGTGCTATGAAAAGAACTATTTCTTAGATTTTATAATTGAAAATATTCCAAAAATCGAATAGGTGTTATTTGAAAAATGTGTCTTCTAATTTTTTTTATCTAGCTCATATTGCTATTGGTAGTTTTTTTGTAAAATTGAAAAGGTGCCATTGAAAAAATGTGTTTTAATTTTATTTTTTAAATTTAACAAAAGATGAAGAGATTTCATTTGAAAAGTTGTGTTTTCTAGATATTGTTATATAGCACCTATTGCATTTGGTAGTATTTTTATAGTACAATAAAAAATGTTAATTTAGCACTTAATGTATATGATGGTTATTTTTTGTAAAATGAAAGAGGTGCCAAAAAAGTTGTGTTTTCATTTTTAAAGTTGTAACTTTTCACTAAAAGATAGAAATATTTGATTAGCGATCTTGTAAAATGGAAGAGGTGCGATTCAAAAATTAAAGATGTATCATTTGAAAAGATGTTTCCTTTAAATTTTTTTTATATTTAACATCTATTGTATATGGTAGTTTTTTTTGTAAATTTGAAGAGATTCTATTGAAAATGTGTGTCTTTTAAATTTTATTCTTTTAAGCTATCAAAATTTGAAGATGTTTTATTTGAAAAGTGTGTCTTCTAGTTAGTTGATAACCAAGTTAAATATTGCAAATTTTGAATGAAAAGACACAACTATTTATATTTTTTCTTATTAAAAATAAATGAAATTGGAAGATGTGCAATATGAATAAAAAACACTTTTTCAAGTCATCTATTCAAATTGTATTTAAGAACACTAATTTAAATTTAACAAATACCACAACACACTTATACAAGTTTTACATGATTTGCAAATAAAAAAAGAAAACCCATATTATATAATGCACCAATTCCATTAATAATAAAATTAAAAGACACATCTTTAAAAACACAACTTTTCAATTGCACCTATTTAGTTTTGTAAGATTGATTAATGAAGTTTAAAGAATTAAAATATGAAAAGAATACATTTTCAATATCACCTCTTCCATATGAGGATTGATATATAAGGACACTAATTTTAAATTAAAAAAAACTATAACAACACACATTTTGAAGTCTTATATGAATTGCAAAAAAATATAGAAATCATACTATAGAATGCACTAATTCATTAATAATAAAATATGAAGACATATATTTAGAATAAAATAAGATTACATAATTAAGTTTTTAAAAACATATTTTTTCAATAGCAATTCTTCTATTTATGAGAATTGCAATACACAAATCAAAGTTTATTCTTTTTACTAATAAACACATATTATAAAATAAAATAAAATAAAAATACACATATAATAAGATGCACATCTTCTATATTTTTTAAAAAAATGAAGGGATCCATTTAATGTGATGCACCTCTTTCATTGAACAAAAAGATACATTAAAAAATAAATGACATGTCTTTTCAATGTAACATCTTTCATTTTCCAAATTACTGCTATTATTAATAAGCACAAATATATGAACGAAAATGCACATTTTAAAAGACATAACTACTCAAGAATTTCATATAAATTTTTAAATTTATATGAAAAGACACATCTTGAAAAACACAACTTATCAAATACATCTATAAATTTTTTAAAAAATGCATAATTAAGTTATTTAAATAAAGGAAAAAGATGAAAAGACATAACTTTTCATTGACACTTCTTCCATTAATGAGGATTGTTATTATTATACTAATGGTATATTTTAGAGATTTTAATCAACAAATAGAACCTAGTTTAAATTCAAAATATTTCACATATATTTGTTAATGATTTTCAGTTTAAACTCAATTGTATATTACTAATTTCTAATATTTCACATCTATATTACTTTATATATGAACCTTTAATAAATAAAACTATTACATTTCAAATTATTTTGCCAATTTAAAATCTTAACAATAACACTAATGAGTTCAAAGAAAAAAATTTGGCTACGGTAATTACTTATCCAACAATATTTATAAAACAACTATTTGTATCATACATAATATCAAATTTGTTTTTAAAAATTTATGGTTTACAAAACTAAGGTTTTAATTTATGACTCATAAAAAAAATATAACCACAAATTAAATTTTGTTCTTATTCTCATCATAAAGAAAAATACACATTTTTTTATCACCACAATACTAAATTCAAAGATGGTAAACAATGAAAACATTCATAAAAAATTCAGAATGCTTGAATGTATATTTAGAGAAAATAATACTTAAGTAACTTTTAAAAAAACTACTTTGTGTTGTGCGTAAAACCAATTTTTTATTTAAAAAGTAAATAGTTTTCTAAAACTACAATTTGAATGTTATGCGTAAAAAAAGTAAGCACAATTTAGGTTTTGTTAATCTTCTCATCATAAAGTAAAAAAACATTTGTTTTGAACCTATAGTACTAAATTCAAGAAAACAATGAGGAAAAAAAAAACAGAATGTCAAACTTATATTTTAGAGAATTAAAAAAAATAATGTTTCAGCTGATACTATGCAAAAAATTAATATTTTAGAAACAAAACAAAACTATTATTTTAAACACAAAGCAGAATTAACAAATACAAATATAAACATCTAAACAAAAAAATGAAAAAATGCAAGTCAAATAATTGTGATTAATATTATAACAACCATCATTCTTTTAAAATGAAAGAAACTAATTGAAAAAATAATGCAAATATACATATAGGTTGAGATGGGTCAATATCGTTTAATTTGAGTGAAAATAACAAGATTTTGAAAAAGAACGTTTAGCCATAATTGCTTGAATAAAAATAAATAATTAAGAACAATAATTTATATTTATATAGGAGGAAGAGTCATGACTTAAAAGACACAACTATTCAAATGCACCCTTTTAGTTTTTTATAATTGCATGATAAAATAAAATAAAATATATAGGAAAAATTAAATGAAAAAAATACTATGATAGCATACAATTATTCAAGTGCACCTCTTTACTTTTAATTTGCATAATTTAAAAAATAAACAAAAAGACATTTCATTGGCACCTCTTCCATTCAAAAATAATTTTTAAAATTACATGGAACCACATTGAAATGCACTCCTTTAGTTTTTTATAATTGCATGATAAAAGAAAATAAAATATATAGAAAAAATTATATGTAAAGACACTATAAAAATAGTGCACCTCTTTACTTTTAAATTGCATAATTTAAAAATAAAACCAAAGACATTTCATTGGCACCTCTTCTATTAATATATTTAAATTATAATTTTAAAAAGTATATAAAATAAAGAGACATACCTCTTCAAATGGCACCTCTTCCATTAAAGAGGGTTGTTATTATTATAAGATTAGGCATGAAAAAAACAAACCCTAAATGAATCCCTAAATTAGTTTTTGGATTTACTTATGGATTACTGATGGAACCGTATGAAGGTCATAAGTAATCCGTCAGTAAATTAATTCGTCAGTTCTTCATGTATACTGAAGGAATACCGATGACCTTCATACGGTCCCGTCGATAATCCGTCAGTAAATCTAACCAATCATATGTCATGGAGAAACTGACGGGTTATCTCTGTCAGTAAATCAACATGTCAGTCTACCGTCAGTTTACTAACGGGTTACCGACAAAAATATTCACTTTTGCCGCCTTTCATATTTCCAAAAAATTGGAAACTCGCGAATATTCTATTTTTCAGAACTGACGGATTACCGACGGTATAACCCGTCAGTTTTTCGGATATATATATATATATATATATATCCAAAAACCAGACTCTTTTTCTTCATTTTTCACGCAAAAAATGGGAAGAAATCGGCGAAAATCTCATAAATCTAGCATTCTAACCGGTCAAATGGTCAAATCCAAACTCAGTGTAAGTTTTATACACTAGAATTAGGGTGTTAGTGTTGATTTTAATGGATTTGAAAGTTTAGGATGTATGTGTTGTTTGAGGTTTTAGGAAGTTTTTAGATTTTAGAAAGATTTAGGATAATTAGTTTGTTAGATTGTTAGTTTGTTTGATTGATTTAAGATTTTAATGTTTGGTTTTTGTTGATTGTTAGTTTGTTTGATAGATTTAGCATTGTTAGATAGGATTGTTTTGGGATTATGATAAATTTTGTGATTTTTAATAATTAGGATTAATATATAGTTTGAGGTTTAGAAATTGAAATTATAACATTTTAAAATATAACATTAAAGTTTAAAATTAAATAATTGAAATTATAATTTTAATAAATGTACATTTTAAAATAAATTAAATTATAACATTAAAATATATAATTGTTTAATTTTTAAAATTTAAATTATATTATATAAAGTATTTGCTATATATTAATAATATATAATTGTAATTTTGATATAATTTTTAACAACCATAATTTCAGTAATTACGATCGTTTCGCTTATTCCAGATGATCTTTCATCTGGTTACTCTGGGTGATGGAGATGTAGGAGGGTCTTCCTCGACACATCCATCTCTTCCGTTTACTCCATGCATTGAGGTGCCTGAATCTCACTCACCATGTTAGCCACCTCCACCACTTCAGAGACCTCAACCACTTCCGGTTCAGCTGACGTTGGAGGAGCTTCTGGTCCAACCGGGACGTGAGCGGCTATCGGTGTTGGATCCTTCTGGCGAGCATGAGACGTGGTTTCAAGCTTCGGAAAACGGTATCTCCAAGTGCATCATGAGAATATGCATAATCTTCTTCGTAACGGGTACCCTAGGTACAAAGACATGCCCGATGAAGATCGGGACTATTGGCTGTACTGTTTTGCGGTAAGAATCTTCTGTTTTAATTTTAACAATATTAACACAAATAATCCAGACTAACCTTAATTTTTAAAAATCATATAGCAAAAGTTCAACTGGAACCCTTCTATTACCTCCATAGTGAAGAAGGAGTTCAAATCTAGAGTGGGCAAGGCTTATAGCAACCACGTATATGCGTGGAAGGACGCTTGTTTAAAGGATGGGAGCAAGCACATTCAGATGCCCGAGGCGCTCTTTCTCCCATTTGTTGAGTATTGGAGTAGAGAAGGGACTCAAAAATTATCTCAGAAGAACAAGAAGAGCTGAATGAGCGAACGTGATTGTAGAGGCATCTCAACTACCAACTCTGGTGCGAAGAGTACGGTCACCCGGACACAAGAGCTGGTATAATATTTTTTAGTAAATTTTTATTTCAGTTAATTCAATATAAATTTAAAATTTTAATTTTTAAACAGAGGCGTAAGATTGGTCATGATCCGTCCCCGGTTGATATTATAGCGGAACTAAATCACGAATAAGAAGACCAGAGAGATTCAGGACCCGCTTGCGCGGGAGTTGGCCGAGACATTTAAAAGACGTCTCGAAGAGATCCGGTCTACTCAGCTCACACCGGATCTGGATGACATTCCGTAGGATATGCAGTTTGATGTCGAGTCTTCGGTAAATAATATTTCAATTTATTTATATACTATTGCATTTTAATAATAATAATACTATATTTTTATATGTTTTTTCATGAGATGAAAAAATTCAAGGGCCGCATGTTTGGGTTCGGGAACATGGTCAACTATTGCTTTCTGGATCGGGATCCTGATCTGCAAGGGATCCTCTCGCACAAGAAGAGCTGCTGAGGAAAGACGCTGCATTGGCGGACATGCATAAGAAGATGGATGCAATGGCGGCTGCCTAGTAAGAACACAACGCTCAGATCCTAGCACAACAAGAGAAGATGAAGGGTGACATTAAAGCTCAGATGCATACTAGGATGGAAGCGAAGATGGACGCCTACTTCGCGGCAAAAATGTTTTGGGCGATAGATTTACATTTTATTTTTATTATTGTTTCAAATTTTATTTATCAATATTTAGAATTTTATTTTATAAATATATTTTAATTCTTTTTAATTTATCATATTATTTTTAATTTAAATTTAATATTTATATTATAATTTATATATATTAAATAGTAATTATTAATTAATAATTATTAAATCATAAAAACCTATCACTTTTCCGTCAGTAATAATGACGTGCAGTTCCAAAATTTCATCAGTATACCGTCAGTATAAATTACGATTGTACAAAAGAAACTGTCGGGTTAAGCTGTCAGTAAACCGATGACAAACTGACGGCACTGTACTGACAGCTTATCAACAAATAGTTACCGACAGGACAAAAGTCGTCAGTAAATCCGTCATTAAACTACATGTCAGTATACCGTCAGTTTACTAACGGGTTCTACTAACGAATTTTTATTATTGACCATATAGAACCGTTGGACGATATCCTTCAGAAACCCGTTAGAAATACCTCTAAGTGATGGATTTATGACGGTTATTTCCGTTAGATCGCGGGTGTTTTCTTATAGTGAGAATTCCACTAAAATATTACAAAGTTATCCAAAATTTATTACTTAATCTTTTCAACAACAATAGATATAATCATATTTATGACAAAAAGTTAATAATACTAAATTTCATAATATATATAATATTTTGTTGTTGTTTTTTTTTATGTGATTTTTTTTTTCTAGAAAAAACAAACAAACAGATAAAATCGGATGTAAAAAAAGATGCAGCAAAAATGCCAACAAAAATAAGATGAACCAACTAAGAACTCAAACAACCGACCTACCATTAAACAAAAGACCCAAAATGAGAACATAAAGCAACTACGAAAGCTCGGGAAGAGAAGGATGACTGCTACTGGCTAGGACAAAACTTCCAGGAAAGATAGAGAGAAGACATCCGTCGAGAAACTCCAGCCGAGGAGTACTGTCGGGGCGAAATAAAGCCCCAAAAACCAGCTTCAAGGGCCAGATGGAGAGGATCGTAGATGATCGAGGAAGAAGCGCGAACCACCTCGCGAACGCTGAAAGACCGACACCAAACTAGCTTAAAAGAGCAACACCGAGAATAGACGAAAAGAGACGAGCACCTCTGACCGAAAAATGAGCCAACAAAGTCTAACCGGCAGACCATTCTCTCAGACCATCCAACTTCGGCGAAGCATCAAAACAAAACTGGAGAAAGCAGACGCCACAAAACCAGAAAAACCAACTCTAACACCAAAACAACAACCACAACATCCAAAAAGTCTGCTTTATTGAAACCTAGAACAATGATCGGCGACCAATGAAAATTAGAACTCGCTTCAAACTAACATCGAAGAAACGCGATCTGAACTTTCGAAACAAACCCGGAAAGTAAAATGGATCCTAGAACCTAACGAAACTTTAAAAACAAATCAGACCAAGGAGCCAAGAAAGAGGATTCATTTTCCATAGACTAAATGTAGTAATTCAGGATTTATTCTCCATGTGTAATTCTAGGCGTCAAAAGAAAAAAATAATAACATGGAAAAAAAAGAATAGACTAAATGTAGTAAATTTGTCACGAGTTTCAATTAAAAGCTGAAAGATTCGATTCTAATCTGATAGCATCCACATTTAAAATAATATTTATTTAAGATTGCCAACAAAGGAAGGAAAGTTTCCAATTGACGTAAAGGACTCGTAATGCAATTACGAATTAGATACTTAAATTGACTTAAAGTTGATGTCCCTACATGTAAAAAGTTTTACCAACGTGGATACGTTAGACAAGTAAATAGAATACGTGATTATTTTCTATATGTTTATTCACGGTTAGAGCTAGGCATATTTTTCGAAACCGAAAATTCGAAATCCTAATCAGACTCGAACTAACTGAAATCAAATTATTTGTCTCAAATATTCTGTTGGGTTTTATTCTGATGAGTTTCATGTACACGACCAAATCCGAACCTGATTTGAGTATCCGATCGGTTAGCAAAAAAAATATTGAAAAACTTCCACTTAGGATTGTGATGATGTTTTGATGGATATGTCCCCTCCACCAATCTCTCTTTTCTTGGCGTATTGACCACTGAGACTTTCTTCTTGAGCTCTGCATCTTCCTTTTCTTTTGTTTTTTTTTTTAATGTGGTTGCTTGGTAGACGGTTATCTATCTGCATATAGATTGGTCTAAGTTATCTGGATTGTCGGAAGTCGGTTTCTTTGGTGAAGCCGCATTTCTTAGGCAGCGCCTTGATAAGGATTTCACATCCATGATTATGATTTTGTAATGAACCTTTTGTGGACTTCTAATTTTCTAGATCGGTCTTAAGGCTTTTGACATTATAAAATTTGCATATACCATTTATAAGTTGTGTCCTAGTCTCTATAACTTATATCTTAATGTAGATACAACCAAATAATAACAATAATAATAATAATAATAATAATAATATTCATTCGCCCTATGTGATCATCTACTTTATTCCAGTTGAAGTGGAGAAGGGACAGACCTTCCCCGTCTAGTCGAATAAGCTCTTGAGGAAAGAGAGCAACTCCAGATTATTNCATCGTCCATACACTTCTGTGTCCTCTTACAGGAGCGTTAGCTATCAATTAGAGCCATGGATCTGTGACTTATTATTATTATTATTATTATTATTATTATTATTATTATTATTATTATTATTANGTCCATACACTTCTGTGTCCTCTTACAGGAGCGTTAGCTATCAATTAGAGCCATGGACCTGGGACTTCCACCCAAAAAAGAGTTTATGGAATCACCTATTCAGCGGTGGGTCTCCTTGTTTGCGGGCTAGTCGGAGAGGGGAGCTCCGTTTTTATCTTTCTGCCCGCCCTTTTCTTTTTACCGCACGATTTCATATATTTATATATCTTAATGATAAGATTTTTGATATTTGATGATTATGGACCCGCTCTATTTGTTCAAGTATTTTTCGTTTACGCCTTAACAAAATGGCGTAAAAATACTCGCTTATTAGGAGCAAGCTATATGATAATTCTCTTTTTTTGTATTTGGCTAGGCTCCGGCATGCTAAAAAGCATACTCTTCCCGCTCTCCGGGGCTTTAGCCATCTTCTTTTTTTTCATAGCTACCAGTGGTAAAGAACATATTATGTGTGCACTTTTCTACCTGATGAACCAGCTCTCTCTTTGCTTTTTAACAAGAAACTACACAGCCGCCATATCTATTTTGGTTATTCATATGGGCTTCTTACTAGTTTTAACTATTCTCACGCTCTTCGTAGAAATTCATCGGGACAATGACCGCAAAAGATCTAAATTTAAGGAAAATTTTATCCTTATTCTTTTGGAAGGAAAAAGCAAATTTTTTTTCGCTTTCTTCGGACTTATTTTCCAGCTTTTGCCCGCTTCTGGGACCGAGTTGTGGGTTCGCGCTTTAGCGGAAACTTTGTTTAGTCAGATTGGATTCATCAATATTATTGATTTTTTCTTGAAATATTTGTTGACAAAAAAGAAATAAGTCACATTATGCTGGAGTAGATCCGAACAGTCCGGTGGATCGAACCAGGGTAAAGTCATTCTTGAATAAGGGAAATTCTCTGGTTCATTTCCAGCAATGCGCGTTCGAATCGCGCGAGTGACTAGTGAGGTTTAAGATTCCTTGCAGTAGAAGTTCTGTTCAAAGATCTTTCCGTCGAATGAATGTGAAAAGGTTCTCTCATGGTTCAGCTACTCACATGGATTTATTCCAATAGGACTCATCCATTTTGAATTCGTGGCATGGAAGGGCTAGATCTAAGAGAAAAGGGGAAAGCTGCTTGGACTAGCCCCAGCGGACAGGATTGGAATCAGTTCGGCGTTCCGGGAAGTCGGTTCGTAAGAAGTCCTTACTAAACTTAATAAAGGCTTTTAACAAGCTTAGTCGTTGGGAAAGACAGAAGGAACTCTTCTTTTCCATCCAATGACTCGGGGAATTGCCGAGTTGGAAGATCCCTCCTTACTAAAGATAGAGTACCAAGGAGAAGGCAATCCAACCTTTGAACACAGTCCTTCGGACCTCCTGCTTTGTTGTCCCGCTTTGGTAAGTGAAGGTCAAGTAGTTCCAGTGAGCAGTTCAGTAAGGAAAGTAGTCGTAGAAACAAAACCGTTTTAGGGGAGTCGAAAGAGGGTTCCCAAACAAAAGGAAAAGATCTGTTGACGTCAGCTATGTGATCACTCAACGATCAGTGCTACAGCTCAGCCTGACCTGAGATCGAGAAACTTATTCACTAGCGGTGGAGAGTTGTCTCGTTGGAACGGTGGATTTTACATCGAAGTCTTCATCCTGGATGAGAAAAGAAGAGTTCTTCCAATCGGGGAAAGCAAAGAGGACTTCTAAAAAACAAGGAGCCGGTCCAATCGCTCAAAGGAAGGTGCCAACCCAAAGGAAAGGCACAAGAGGAAAGCAAGCGATGTCCAAGTCGCTTCCTTTGTCTCTGCCGAACGCAGCTTTTGTTGTTGATGCCAAACGCCGCCTTTAAGGAGTCGTTGTCACCACCTACTGCAGCCGATGTTGCCGTTCCCCAGAATCCCAGTTCTATTGACCGATGGGAGAATCTAAATCTGATAAGAATTCGACTTCTGGCCCTCGCTCAACCATGGCTTCCTCTTCCAGATTCGACCCATTTCTCGATACTGGAGCTTTTTCTGCAGCCTTGTCAGACTTGGATCTGGATTCAGCTTGATCTTTCGCCTTGTTCTTCACTGGTTGTTCTATGTCACCCTTCCCTTCAACGGATCTTGTCCAACACCTGCGCTTTCGGCTTCTGGTCTAAGAGAGTCCAGTTTAGCAAAGAAGCTGGAATGAGAAAGAACTTCAGCCAAGCCGTCAAGCGAGCTCTCAGTGATGTAGGAATTGTCTTTGCTAATGGGCAAGGTTACTGCTTTTTACAGGAGTCAGTAGGCCTCAAAGGTTCAAGTCAGGGGTCATTCCAAGGGAAGGATTCATTCGAAAGCACAGATTAAGTCCACTTAAATTAAGATAAATGAGACGGAACCCTAGGAATAATCCTCAAGCAAGGGAACCTCACCCCGAAGTCCTTGCCTTTACTCTCAATCCGTGTGGAAACGGAACGAAGGCTCTCAACGTAACTTCACTCAATTAGGATGACACAAGGCGAACTAGAATAGTAGGTCTTTTAAACTTTTCATTCTTCTTCAAATTTGTACTCTATTTTTCATCTCTTTCTTTATAGTATAGTGTAGAAACGCCTTACAGTGGTTGCTCGGTCGACGAACTTTCTTTCTTTTATATGCTGGCTCTATCTTATTCCGATTCTCGCGGTTTGGTCGTTTCGTTTCCTGTTTTCTTCTTCGTGGCTTATAGCCGTTAATCATAGTATGACTTCGGAAGTGAACTGCGACGGCTTGATCCACGAATCGGGATCGATAGGATAGGCATGGTGTACATGTATATGAGTTCCACGGTCGATCGTCTTTATGGATAACATATGTTTATGGCCCGAAATGTACAATACAAAGCCTTGTTCGAGAGAATCTTGCCCTACTGTAGTACAGCACATCGGTCGAAAAGGCGGTCTATTCCCGGTAAAGGTCTTTTCTATTCACTGGACACAGCATAGCAGCAAAGAAAATATAAGGCAAATTGCTGCGCTAGACCTTCAAGGGAAAGAAATCCTCGCGGATTGATCTGTATTACATGACCGATTGAAGAAAGGCGGGAAGGCTAGAGACTTCTTTTGCTTCTCTTAGATAAGAGCAGCTTTCTCCGTTCTGAAGCACAAGCACAGTTATTAATGGTGCTAGAGAGGTCAGGACATACTCTCGAGCTATGATGAACTGAGACGACTCTTCTCCTTGCTTAGAAAGCGGGGACGAGAAAGTGGTTGCTTTGCTAGGGGGTTAAAGACATTCGGAAATGGCGTCAGCAGAGAAGCTGATAGACGAGAAAAAGAAAGAGCTCCGCCAAGTACAAGGCTAACAAGAATGCCCAAGATTTAGCTGAGGGAAATCAGTGCGCTTCTTCTCATCTTTGTTACTTAGCGGAGAGAATTTAGTTGGTCATTGCTTCGGGGCATCTAAGCGCACCCAGATCTGCAGCCTCGCTTCCAACCGCATCTTAGCTACCAGAGTCATTGAATACGACAATCACGCCTAGCTTACTTCGCTAGCAAAGCAGCACATCCCTTCACTCGAGACGACTCTTCGACTTCTTCTTTCTTTACGCCAATAAGAGCGCATTCATTCAATCAATGGATGATTCTTTTACTATTTATTGGGGTGGGGAATAATTGCCTCAACAGGAAAGAAGAGGGGCTATATCTCTATACTATATAAAAGCGGGTCCTTGGACCAACCATTGCCAGACAGACTTAGCAGATGAAACGAGTCGATTGGGTGAGAAATTAATATCCAGCACAGAGGAGTGATGGTCGATCGATAGTGCATATGATATGGATGGATGATTTCTGGCATTTCCATCTTTGACTTTTCTTGATCTTCTGTTAGCGAAGCATAATCTGTATTGGTTGGGTGGGGAATCCGTTCATCTGTTTTCATTCATCTGTTTCCAGCACATCCAGACAAAACGTTAATCCCCTGAAATGTTGAATAAAAGCAGCACGAAAATCCGCATTTTTAGGGTTTTTCGACTTGAATCAATTCCTTATATCCCGTGTTTTCAGCCTCATCAGTACGTGAAGACCCGGTTTCAGATCCTCGATTTTAGGAATGTTGTAAGATATTGTTTTTGATTGACGAGGTCAAAACAGCCTGAAAAAGTGCTAATATCCCGGGATTTTTGGATGCATTTTGATGAATCAGTGGAGCTTCGAAAGATTGAAGCTTATGCTTAACACATGCAAGTTGAAACTGTTCAATAATAGGAAAAGATGACTACGAT
>OVBE01008800.1:0-16744 GCA_900406425.1 Iberis pinnata | reverse complement strand
AGTTCTGGTAACCTTTTTATGATATTTATAATATTTCGTAGTAGTTTTGAATAATATGAAAATGTACTAAAACGTTTTTTTGTTGTTGTCACAGTTCAGGTACATATATGCAAACTTATATCTAAATTGATTTTTAAGAAAGTATACAGCAAGTTTGATCATTTTGTTTGTATACGAGACTTAATTTATAATCAATTACAATCAGAGAACTATACTATAGTCTCAATTTTTGCAATATATTATCCACGGTTATCTTTTACCAAATTGTGCACATCTTCTTAAGATAGTTGTGAAATAAAATGTTACTTCTCTTTGTAGTTTTAAGGGTTAATTTGGTGTATATAGATAAGAAAATCAAAATTAAATAAATATATATAACTTTGTATAATTAAAATTCTAGTAACATTATATAATCAGTATCTTCATTTTAACCTTTGTCTCTTTCTCACCTTTTTTTCTCTTTCTTCTCTTGTACGAAATTTTTTTTAANATTTTTGTTTTTAAAAAACATTTTTACATTTCATCAAACATCTTTGTAAACCTAATAAAAACATAAAATTTCAATTATTAAATAACGAAATGTTACAAAAAAACAGATACTTTTTTCCACATATAACATAATTAAAATTATAAAAAATGGACTTATATTTATGAAATAGTGAATAGTATCAAAAACTCTAAAATATAAACCCAAAATCTAAAACCCAAAACACATAATATTAACCCTAAACCCAAAAGTCAAAAGACAAAATATAAACCCAAAAGCCCAAATCTAAACCCTAAACCCAAAATCTAAACCCTAACCCCAAATTTAAACCGTAAATCTAAAATATAAACCCTAAACCCAAACATATAAACTCTAAACCCAAAATATAAATCCTAAACCCAAAATATAAGCCCTAAACCCAAACATATAAACCCTAAACCCAAAATATAAACCCTAAACCCAAATATAAACCCTAAACCCATACAGTAGTTCGTATATCTGTGGTAGTTAGTATACTAACGAAAGGGGTGAAAAAAAGAAGCGAGTGAGCGAGAGTGAGAGAAAGAGAGAGTGAGACATGATAGGAACGAGAAAGGGTAAAAATGCATTTATGAAAAATTGTGAGGAAAAAAGATGTATGTAGGGTAGGGTAGATGTTATTTAGTTAATTTTAGAGTATATTTTGTAAATACATTACAACTACCCTAGTTGTAATAATAAATGTGCGCCGGAGGTGGCAAGTCGGTTTGGTTCTCAAATTTTGACTAGGTTTTTTTAGTTTATGAGCCGGATCCAAGTCAGGCCTTAGATTGTGAAATCCCAATTGAATCATGCTGTATGGATTGAGTTTATTTTCAGATTTGTAAAGTGGTGTGAAATATATATGTGGCTTATTGGACCAATTAATAATATTAAAACGTTTCTAAAAAGAAAAATAAATGTGCAAGCATTAGTATTTTGATAAGCACTAAAGTGAAAAGTTACTTCGGATTTGCAAAACATAGATTGGCTTCAAAACTTAAGATATGGTTTCTGCCAACAGTTTTTGGTATATATCTTTTCATTTGGCTACTCTCTAAGAATATTACAACAAATCGTCAGGTCATGAGCTAAAAATTTTAGAAGACACAATTACTGTGATCCACACTAATTAAATAATCATTCCATGTTGGTTTACAAATGAAAGGAGAACTGAAATTGATACTTGTCAGAAAGTGGAACCTATCTAGCTAGTGCCAGTTGCACTGCAGGTACTATTAAATCTTCGAAGATTTTGCATAGATTCGCCACTTGATTGGAAAAAGACAAAGGAGAGTCGTACGTCACTACAAGACTCAATTTGATTTGAATAAATTTTTCTTATAATTTTATTGTATTTGTAATGTATAGGCGATGATGTTAGAATTTAGATTGTCGGTAAAGGTTATCTCTCGACTCTCGTATCATGCGGAAAGAGACTTCCATGAATATCCAAATCGTATATGTAAACATGGTCTGATTCTAAAGTTATTTGTTTGTAGTAGGTAATAAGAGGCTTAGGTCAAAATAATATTTTTTTAAATTAATTAAATAATTAATTAAAAAATAAAATAAAAAACAAAAAAGAAAAAAATTATAGTAAAAAACTAAAATTCCAAAGCAAATATTAAAATTAGTAAGATAAGATTGATCAAACTTTAACACATAAAATTTGTAAAATGATGGAATTGTGATCTATGAAAATTTTTTTCTTGTTTAGTGGTCTTGGGAAAATATTTGGAATCTATAAAAGTACGCACGGATCTCTTTGTTTTTATTCTTCTTTGATAGAGAATATCCACACTTGCACTACATGAAATATATGTATTGATTTCACACATTAAACGCTACTTCAGATTTCTGTAGCGTTACCGAAAATGTTTTGACAGTGACCGTTATAATAGATCCGATACATAAGGTAGAGGACATAACATTCACTATGGTTAGTAAAAAATGATATTATTATTTTCCCTGCAACTATTAATTTTATAATAGCGTATGTGTGATAATTGTTATTAAAAATCATTAATAATAACTTTGGTATTTTTTTCTATAGAGTGAGATTTGTATTATAAATGAGTTGTATCTATAGTAGTATGTTTCATAAATTTAGCAATTTTTAATTAATTTATTTTATTATATCCACAAATTTATTTAAATTTATTAATATTTGATATTATTTTTTGGAATTGTAATATATTTTTAGGAAAAATTGTAATAATAATCATAATAATAATTTCATAATATTTCAATTGCAAATTGACATATTGAATCGAACAATTTATCAAATATTAGCTAGACTCTATTAATCTACCACTAATAACCAATCACAATAATGTCTAACATACAAACTATGGTTATCAGAGCTTGACTTTTCAAATCATCAACTTCTTGGATAGACAATGGTGCATGAACTAAATTCTCTTTTTTTCCAACTCATGATATCATATATGTGGTGCTCTCATAAAAAGAAACCAATTAAAGAATCATCTTCTTTAGAGTAGAAAATCTGTTTAGTTTGAGAAGGTAGAATGAGTGGATTTTTCAAATATGATGTTTGGTTCATATGAAGATTCACAAGAGTGAAACCATCTTCTTCTTTCACATTATTCCTTTTGTTGGCCCAATTGCATCTAAAATGTGGTACTTTGAACATTTGGTAAGAGTATAATCTTCTTTATCACCCCATAATAGGCAAGCATAACTTTCACTTGTCTCATATCTCGAACGATTGATCTACACATTCTAAATGCTTTATAAGTTATTTCATTGTTTTGTCTTCCGCTTAACCGCATATAGCGGAACCGCATATATATGAAATTGCTGGCCATTAATTATATCATGAGCCTTGACTTGAGTTCCTAATCGAATACTTATAATTGGCTATATATTTTCGTACAATTCATGAATATCAAGGTAATATGATATAACATGTCCAAGACCAACCTATATAAAAGAATTTTTTTTGTAAAATATGCAACAAGAGATCAAACTAAATGGGGATTGGAGATGCATGTTGAGAAGTTTGATGTGTGGACAATAAGTTTAATGAAGAAAGTATGCTGAATGGACACAACCTAATGAATTGATCTTGTAGGGGCAAGACGCGGATGCTAACTTGGAGGGGAAAATTTGATAAAACATATTTAACGTGATATTCTCTGTAAAACATTATATTGAATGATAATCTTTGGAAAAAAAATATTTTCTAAGGAAGATTCTTGAGGATTATAGACAATGCCGATCTTAAGGTATTTGATGCTTAAAGTCGAGAACAAAAATGATGCCTTTAACAGATTGTGAGGATCGAACCCGTCCCAAGGAATCCCCATAGAATCTTAGAATGATGCATTTTTGATTATGCGCCTAATATTTTGCATCTTTCGAGGGCACCATCAATGTGAGATGAACCATGATTGATATTAGAGAAAATTACTAGAATAGCATAGAAAAGTTCTAATATGACTAGAGTAGCATATATCTTTCAAAAATTACTAGAGTGTTTTTAAACCCTTGATTATTTTTACTCGGAGTAAAACAAAAACGGTTTAGTGATCCTAGTTTCCGCCTTCGTCGTCTCCTCTAAAATCATATTGTACGCAAGCTTCTTCTCCGAAATCATCTTTGTCGAAATCGTATTCTCCCTCGTCGTATTCTCCGGTATGTTGCGAGTGAGTTTGATATATGTTGCGAGTGAGTTTGATTTATTTTAAGACTGAGTTTGATTTTTGTTACGAGTGAGTTTGGTTTCTATTGCGACTAAGTTTGATTATGTTGCGAATGAGTTTGATTTATGTTGTGGCTGAGTTTGATTTATATCGTGATTGAGTTATATATTATGATGTGGATGAGTTAGTTTTTATAGCGGCTAAGTTATATATCCTGTTGCGAATGAGTTTTATATTATGTTATGACTGAGTTAGTTTCCATTGCGGCTGGGTTAGTTGTATATTTGGCTGATTTATATTTGTCTTTTTATGATCAGATGAATGTCTCTGAATATCAAGGAAAAATTATCCTATGAGACTTTATGCTGAAGGGGCTTCTAATCTCGAAAACAAAGTTATTAATCACAATTTCCATATGGGAGAATTTCCTCTCGTAGAGAAGCACTAGGTAATGATGTGTGACAAGACCTGAAGCAGTATTCTGTTAGAATCATTGCTAAGCTAGCTGATAGCACTAGCGTGTGGTCTGGTAGGACAATACATTATCTACTTTCTAGACAGCTTTGCATATATAAGAAGGAGATTTGGAGTATCTTTTATGATCAACCTATCAGATTTGGATTTTATGAATTTAGTGAAATAATTGGGTTAAACACAAACCCATTACCAACGAAAAGTTTTGAACCTGAGCAATACAAAGCTTTATGGGATGTTTTGAATGTGCCGCATGGAATGGGACCCACATTAGATGAATTGAGGTCTACATTAGAGGTATGTCGGCCAAGGATTTATGAAAAGCGCAATTGGTTGGGGCTGTTACTTCCGCAAGCCATGGATCTTTAGGCTCTGCATCATAATTCTAAAAAGTGAAAAAAAGTATTTGAAAATGAAGCTATGATGACGTACCCATGGGGTCGTTCTGCGCTTGAAGTTCTTGTTGATTCTATTAAGTTGTTGAGTCCACAAGGTAAATCATACACCATCAGTGGCATGAAGGACGTGTTATTGGTTTGGGCATATGAATCTATCACTTGCTTCTGATAACGTTTTGGGAGAGTGATAATTGACAACAAGATTTCTCTTTTCCGATGGGGTGGAAAGCGTACACGTGCAAGTTTTAATTATGTCATCTCTGATGAGATCAAAGTTCACGGCCTTTTTCAGACTGGGTATTTATTTATCTGGTGGTTGTGTTATGTTGAGAAGTTTTGTATTTCCTATTTAACGGCCGAGTTATCTAGCTTTTATTTTCTTCGTGACTGAGTTATGAGTTATTGATAACTAGTTTTTATTTATTTGGTGGTTGAGTTATGAGGTTTTGATATATGGGTTTTGAGTACATGATGTTTCGTATTTTATATTTAACGACTGAGTTATCTAATTTTTATTTTCTTCGTGGCTGAGTTATGAGTTAGATAGTTTTTTTATTTACTTGATGGTTGAGTTTGTTTTGATTTGAAGGTTGATTTATGAATTACTTTTTGCAGGTCCGCGTGAAGAATATGGTCATGAAGGAGTCTTTACAAGAGTTGTTTCCTCAGTGGCCGGATGAAGAAGATGAGCCAAAACTTCTGAACTAGATAACAAATATACATGCATGCCGCTCTGTTAGAGGTTTTTGGAATGTGCAGAGAAATGAGAACAAAAAAGAACAAAGGCTGGAGTTTAGCTTAGGCTGAGCAACCAACAAAGAAGCTAAAGAAAGATAAGAAACAAAAGGAAGCTGTTGATACAGAGAAGAAGAAGGAGAAGACATAGAGTTATGTTCGTACAAGGGAGGAAGGTATGGAGGCTCTGCAGAACATAAGTACTTGTCTGGATAAAATTTCTATAAGATTTTACAACTATGATGGTAGATTTGAGATGTTTGAGTCGCGGTTAAATTTATACGATTATAACTTCGGAGAGTTAGCCCGAAAAAATTCAAATATAGAAAAGAACATTGGTCAAGTACTCAAAGATGCAGTCGATGAGCGTCTGAAGGAACTGGGGATAGGTGAAAGTGTCTGAAAGAACTGGGGATAGGTGAAAGTGTCATCAAGAGTAACTCAACCATAACTAAATCAGAACCCCACGATAATTAAACAAAAAATTAGCCGTATAATAAAAACATTCAAATCCCTAAATCAACTGTCAAGAGTAACTCAAACATAATTAAACAAGAACTCAGTCATATCACAAAAACATTCAAATCCATAAATCAGTTTTACATCGGACAAGTTTTCACATTATGTCGATTCTGTCTACAACGAGAACATGTGTGTTCTTTCCTTGGACATTTGTTTTTAAGTGAAACTTCTAAATAGGTTTCATCCTATATTTTTAGGTCTTCCTGGTTGTTGACGAATAAACATGGGCATGCACGGTTGTTTAGCCATGTTGTCTAGAACTTGTTGTGCTGAATCAACCAGATAACCGATTCAGTTTATGCGTTCACAAAATAAGTTCTGTTATAGTAAGGACTGCACATGGATAAACGAGAAAAATTCCTGATCTCGGCAACTGTGATTGTGTGCGCACATGGTAATTTCTCTTGTTCGAAACGCTGGCATGTGCACTTTCTCCCTTCCAAGTTAACAACATACAAAGACTCCATATATGTAACTTCGGTGTGATGAGCATCAATCATTTGTACCGTAAACAATTGGGCGGCATCAACATGACCCTATTATAAATTATCAATATAGAATAAAAAACGTTACAGCTTAATTATGATTTGTTACGACAGACTTATGAAATGTGATGGATGACTTATTAATTGTGATGGTTGACTTACTGTAGTAGTTTCTTGACACCACGCGTAAGTGTGGATGGCTGCGATATAACATCCTCTCTCTATTCTGCAAACCATATGGTCATCATAACCCGTATCGATTCTATTAGTCGTACAATGTTAACACCTCTAGCATTTGACAGTGCTCTATTCATTGATTCTATTGGGGTCAGATACGTTCACGACAAAATTGATGTCTTAAAACCGTCAATCCAAGTATCAAACCACAACAATATCGATCGAAAGACCGTAAGGAATATGTTTTGGAAGAATCAAGAAACAATCGTAGAATCGCTAAGCGATTATTTCTGCACTCATTTGTCCTTAGTCGAGAAAGTTTTTTCCCACCGGGTTTTCTTATCACTAAGGTTTTAACAAGGTAAGAAAATCCGCTTACGTCCAATTTCAGGATTGAGACAAGCATACTCGGAATCGATTTCCAAGGAATACAAAAGACCTCGATAGATACGTTTATGGACAAAAAAATACATACCCCAAACAACGGACGTTCAATTCGCCAGTTGGTGAGTTGAACAACACACGTTCAGTTTGCCAGTTGGCAAGCTGAACTGCACAAGTTCGGCTTGCCATTTGGCGAACTAAACCACACACGTTCAGCTCACCAACTAGCGAGCTGAACTACACAAGTTCATCTTCCCTACTAGCAAGCTGAACCACACAAGTTCATCTTGCCCATTGGCAAGCTGAACCATATAAGTTCATCTTGCCCACTGGCAAGCTGAACCACACAAGTTCAGCTTGCAAACTAGCAAGCTGAACAACAAAAGTTCATCACGAACCTCCCATCTCGTATCATTCTGAGTTTCCGTTGGAATTCTACAATAAAAGTCGTAAAACTCGCATAAGTCCCGAAGTAATTGTATAAACGGTTATGGTCATTGAACACTAAGTTCTTCTTAGCTATACGATTATTTCCTACGACCTACGAACGCCATACGATTAAAATCATCATTCTTTGGAAAATTCACACGGACACACTCGAATTTATCAATCGTATAAAAATATAACGGCTAACTTAAACGCTGATTTTATCTCACTCATACGATCGATATAATCTTTTCGCATAGTTTCAATCGTAACATCGTGTGAAAGCCTGGTTCTCCAATTGGAACCGTAAAAATCGTTTAAGTCGTAAAATTGCACAACGAGGCCAACAACATGATAATGGCCCACTTACAGTTTCAGAAAATAATCTAGCCCAAGCACAATGATAGTCTTATCTTTTCTTGCAAGCCGTAAAGAAATGGAAGAAACCCAAAAAAGGAAGATTTTCGCAGATAGATAAACCGAAAAAGGAAGATGGACCGAACCTGGAGCCTATTAAAGAGAGACGCAGAAGGAGGGAATAGACACATTCAATTATCCAACCAAAATACTTAGGGCTTTAGATTATTTTTCGTTCTTACTAGTGAGTTGTGACTCAATTAGATTAATCACAGTCTCCGTTGTTAGTTCTAGGATACTCGCTGACTGTTCTTACGACCAAGACTATCACTTGATTGTATCATGCTCACGAGATTTAGAATAAGAATTTTTTGCCCTCTTTTGTATTCTTAAATTCATATTTGTTTTTAATTGTTTTGTGTTCTCATATTTTTACGTTTAACTCACATTAATCTGGGATTTGGAAAATCGAGGTTCTCTTTGATTTTTCTTAACTAACGGAAATCAGACAGTGCGAAGTTTGGTTCCCACGGTTTGGCGCTAGAAGGTGGAGGCAAGCGATTTCTTTCACGTCAAACAAAAAGTTCAGACATGGCCATTGAAAATTAAAACAGCCAACCAGCTCGGGACGATGATCCACCAAATGACAACATTGAGAAAACTCCACCCATGAACGTCACCGCAGTCAACATTGACGCAAACACTGCGTCATTCAAGGAGATTAATAAGATGTTCTCGACTCTCGAAAAGAAGTTGGAACAAGACAAGTTAACGAGTTCTCTCGTAAAGCAGGTTGAAACCCTAACTGCGAGGACCAAAACCTCTTCCCACAGGGACTACCAAGCTCCACGGAAGAAGACTCAACTTCAAAATCTGCTTGATAGGACGCAAAACGCACCAAAGGAACCGTCGAGAAAAAATCCGACTAGGTAACTCCTGATGAAACGTTGAGAGACGTCAACAACCTTCCACCTTTAGACGGGGAAACAAAAGAGAACGACGCCGAGTGACTTAACTTGGAATCCAATGAGTAGTCCGACTCTTCGGATGAGGACGCGGACATGCACCCAAGGAGAAGAAGCAAACGCTTGGCTCAAAAAGATTGTCTGTTCAACAAACCCATGATAGAAAAAGAAGAAGAAAATCTCTACAGGGTAGCACAAGAGGAATTGGCCGAGGAGCAGGCTCAAAACATCCATGATAAATGCCGACAAGCTCCAGAAGCCAGTCACGATGACTTGGATGAAATTTGCGATCTCCGTGACCACATTGCGAAAACCACTGCAAAAGTCCAAGCGGTAAAATCACAGATTCATCATGCTACTAGTGCGACACCAGAGATTGACCAGATTCTCAAAGAAGCTCAGTAAATGCCGTTTACGGCACGTATAACTAAGGCTCGAATCTCTGACCATGAAAAAATTAAAATCCATATGTATGACGGAACCACCAATTTAAAAGATCATCTACAAACCTTTCAAATTGTGATGGCGAGGTCCAAACTTAAGGAGGGTGAAAAAGACGCAGGCTTATGTCTCATTTTCATCAAACACCTCCAGGGAGGGGCTCTTGAATGTCTTTCTCGACTAAAATGAAACTCCATCGGAAGCTTTCGAAAACTCTATGCAGAATTCCTTATATAGTACTCTATGTTTATGGATAGAGAAACTTTAGACGTCGAGCTGTGGAGCTTGTCCCAACGGGAAGATGAATCTCTCAGAGATTTCATGAAACGATTCATGGTCGTGATGTCTAGAGTCACAAGGATCAGCGATAAGGTAGCCATAGACACACTCTAAAAATCCCTCTTGTACAAGTCAAAATTCAGAAAATGGATAGCCCTCAAAAAGCCTCGTTCAATCTAGGTTGCTCTTCATAAGGCCACATACTTCATCACCATCGAAGAGGAGATGAAAGTTTTGTCGCAGAAGCCTAAGTCGGGGAAGGCATCCGCAAAACACGGGCCAGTGAAGTAGAAATCAAAAAAGAAAAACCCTCGTAACGACAAGTACGTCTATTACGAGGGAGATGATCTTGAGGGAGTGCATAACTATGCTACCAACTTGTCGTCCGAACGAGGAAGATTGCCGGGTAACACCTAGACACGAAACGTCTGTTATGTGAAAAACCTTATGCGAGTTCCACCAAACAAAGGGTCACTCCATGTTGAACTGCAAATTTCTCAGAGCAAGGGTAACCGCAAAACTGCATGCGAGAGAGATGTCAAAAATATCCAGCGTAAACGATCTCATCAGAGAGACTAACCAACCACCTACAATCGACCAGGCTCCGCCAGACAACAACGCACCTTAGGGTCCCCAAAAGGAAGAGAAGCGGGGAAGAGGGCCTGAGGACAAAGTCAACGATGACAATCGTCGCTGAGAAAACATGATAATCGTAGGATTGCAATACTGTCAAGTCAACATCACCGCAATAAAAACGTATCATCACAAAGCTGAATCGAGCGCCAACTAGCCCGATCACCTTCTCTTCACATCTTATGATTCTCCAAATAACACAATTACTTTCAAGGAAAGCAAAGTTGTCAGAATCAAGACACTTCATAGCTAGCTTCTCGTAATCGATCTTGTCATAAGAGACCTCGGGGTCGCAAGAGTCCTCGTCAATACAAGAAGTATCGTAAATGTGATCTTCCGTGATACGCTAAACATGATGTGAATTAAACTGTCCGAAGTCTTGCCCGCGCAAAAACCACTCACTGGTTTCTCCGTCACAACAACCACTTTGGGAACCGCAATTTGCACTGTCCAATTTCTGTTAGTTGAGGATAATTATAGAGAACCCTGATTTTCCAGAGATCCTGGATTTTTGTGAGTCAAACGTAAAAAGACCAGAACGTGATAAACAATAACAAAATACAAAACTAAAAGTATGAAAGAGGGCAAAATAAGTCTTATTCCGAATCTCGTGTTATAATCAAGTGATAGTCCTAGCCGCAAAAACCGTCGACGAGTATACTAGAACTAACAACAGAGACAACGAATAACATAATTGAGTCGCAGCTCACTAGCAAGAACGGAAAATAATCTAAAAACCCTAAGCATTTCGGTGTGGATTATTGAATGTGTCTGCAACTCTTCTCTTCATCTCTCTTATATAGGCTTCAGGGTTGCTCCATCTTTCTTTTTCGTCTTTCGTTCCTTCGTAGAAATCTTCTTTTTCTGGTTTATTCTTCTGCGGAAATCTTCATTTTCTGGATTTCTTCCATTTTCTTCATGCCATGTAGGACAAGCTTCGACCACCATTGTGCTTGGAATCGATTCTTGGCTAGAGTCGTAAGTGGGCCGTTACCTTGTTTTAGGCCTTATTGGGCCGTTTTATGATTTAGACGATTTTTATGGTTCTTATCGGAGAACCGAGCTTTCGTACGATGATACAATCGAGAATTTGCAGAAAATTATACCGATAACATTGATGTTTAAGTTAGTTGTTTATCGTCTTATATGGTTGGTAAATACGAGAGCGTCTTTATGACCGTTACGAAGAATAATATTTTTAATCGTATAGTTAAGATAATCCTTGACGTTTTGGGAAACCATTATCATTTTATACGACTAACTCCATACGAGAATATTTCACGATGCTTCCGCAAGTTGTAGGAAATAATCGTATAGCTAAGGTGATCTCGACGTTCGGGATAACTAGAACCGTTTATACGATTACTTCGGGACTTATGCGAGTTTTAAGATTTTTATTGTAAAATTCCAACAGTAACACATAATGATACGAATTGAGAGACGATAGATTTGTGACAAAGCCAGCTCTCCAGTTGGCGAGCTGAATGTTCGTTGTTCAACGTATGTATTTTTGTTTGTTTGTAAATGTATATGTCGATGTCTTTTGTATTCTTCGGACATCGATACCAATTATGTTTGTCTTGATTCTGATACTGGGCGAAAGCGGATTGTCTTGCCTTGTTAAAACCTTAGTGATAGGAAAACCCGATGTGAAAAAACGTTCTCGACTAAGGACAAAAGAGTGTAGAGATAGTCGCTAGTGATTCTATGATTATTGCTCGATTATTCCAAAACATATCCTCTATGGCCTTTCAGAAGTATTGCAGATTTAGTTCGTTTGTTTTGTTAATCTGGATTGATGCAGTTTGATTCTTGGATCGACGATTTTGAGACATTAATTTTTTCGGTTTTTTATCCCAACAGTTATCCCTCCAGCTCGCAAGAATCATTGTAACGTTCTTGTGAGGTGTCTAGTTAGGTAAGCTTGGAGAGTTAGGCAGAATTGATGGCTCAAAATTCCAAAGATGAATATCCATAAATTTGAGAAGTTACCTTTTTAAACTTCACTCATCAACTTTTCAAGAAATCCCAAAAGGTAGAAAATCCTTATTCTCTCAAATCCTTTACTGGTTTCCCCATTTTCATTATGTATTCCAATACGGGAGTTTCCTCGAATACGCTACCATCGATCTTTAGCCTGAAAGTTTACGAGTTCATGATGGTGGCGTGGTGCCAAAATTTGAGTTTCTAAGACACTCGATCGATCCGGAGAAGGCAGAGGCATACTGGCGCACAACATACAGCTTAGAGGCTCCGCCTCCTAAGTCATAGTGTCTTTCGAGGCCTAAGTTTAGTAGCAATGCGAGTAGTCCAAACTGGGACTCCTTTATGGCTACTATCCGTGAATTTTGCCGACTCCAGACGATGTGGTTTTTGGTCTTCCAAAGCATGGAGAAAGATCTTACGCCATGCTTCGTAGTTGGTTCACTTGCTACGAGGCGCGCCTTTGATACTGCCGGTTATGGTTTCCCTTTCAGAGAGTTATAGTTGAATTTTTGAGTCGGTACGACATATCGATTGGCCATATTACGTTGTGCAGCATCCAACACCTTATCGACATTGTAGTCATGAGCTATGAGCGAGGAATGAGTTTGGATGCCGACTATCTAACAGAATTCCTTCATCCGAGGGGTCTGAGTGGTTCTCTTCAGTACTACTTCGTGCCGCAGAAGAATATGCCGATCATCCAATCGTTCCCATCTCCACGATAGGAAGAAGGGTTATTTTTTTGTTTAGATTGATGGCGGCTCCGTCTAAAAGGATTAAATTTCCCGTTTTAAGTGGAAATGGGGTCCATGGGGTACCGCAGTGGGATATTTGAGATGATATTTGTATGTTGATGCCTAACGCGTGTTTTTTTGTGTGTAGTTGTCGGTCTTCTTCCTCCGCATCTGTATGACTTGCATATTGTCATTGACATTCTTAGGGGTGGTCTGCTTCAGTGTGGTCAATTTTTGCTGCAATGAGTTTGGAACGCTGTTGCCTATCATAATGGGTGAGCCTATCCCGAGGTTCTCAAAGAGGAGGAAGAACTAGCGATATAAGGTTTTGTTTCGTACGAGATGCCTCCTGCAAGGGATAGGGAGAGATGTTCGAGGAAAGATGGTGCTACCTTCGGTTTCTGATATTACTCGATTTTAACGCTTTATAGTGAGCATTTATGTTTGCTATTAAGCCTTATCCGAGTGTTTTCCTTGCAATTTGGTATTAGTTTACAGGTTTTTAGGTGTTTGGGTCATTTTGGAACAAAAAGACGGATTTCTGCACAAAAGGGATGAAAATTGACATATGCAGATGCAGAGTCCAGCAGAAGGGTCAGAAGTTTAACAATGTTTGAAGATATTCCCACAGATGGATGAAGCTTAAATTTTGACACAACATAACCACGTGAGTTAGCTTTCATATGGAAGTGGTTTGAAGTCGATCCATCGGTGAAATCAAAAGTTATGGCTATTTTATTGAAGATTGGTCAAGCTGACTCGCAGAAGAACATTGCGCAGGAATACAAAGAAGTGCCCGATCGGGCAAAGAAGTGCCCGATCGAGCAAATGCTCCTGGAATACCCGAGAATAAGTAGAAAATTTCCAATATTTGCAATCAATTCCTCAAGTTTACCCCAATTTTCCTATTTCAATTATTTTACTTTTTTTAGCTTATAAATACATTATGTTTTAGGTTTTTAGAACTTAAGCTTTATTTTATTTCTGAGAGAATTACTAAGAGAGAAGAGATTATGAAAATCTGTATTTGGGAGAAGATTTCTGAACCCTTTTATCTATATTTAATTTTAATATGTGTTCTTCTTTGATATTGGATTGTGTTTCCATGCCAATGTCTGAGTAGTTCCATAGTTATGTTTTAGGGTTTCCCAGGGAAATCAGGGTTTGATTGTTAGATTTGTCATAAGGGATAATAATTGTTAGGTTCTTAATCTAGACTTGTTATTAATGCATGAATCAGAGTAGCTAACTAGTTCATTGATATTAGACTGATAAGCACAAAGAGATTTGGTTTAGAAGTTGGATCTAGTCTAGATGAATAAGTGTTCTTGCTTGCGAGAGTATTGACTTGAATGCTTGTGAACAATTGAATCCGAACTGTATTGCATGATTAATTATTTAAAAGATGGCGAGAGTTTGTCTATGATAATTTCAGCATAGGGTTTAATACTCCGAGATGAGATTATTCTATTGTTGTCTTTCATGTTGAGAACTATTTTGAAAGAAAATCCCTGAATGATAAATTGACTTTCAATCCGGACTACCTGTGGTTTCCCTGATGCCTGACGCTTTTATTTCATAGTTTAAACCATTTTCTATTTACCGTTTTGATTACAATCAACCTTATTAATTCTGCTTTAGCTTGATTTGAAACTGAAACTAAAACGTGTACTTCTGGTCTCAGTGGATTCGATACCCTATACTTTTCTATTGAACTGTTCTCTGTAGTATTAGTTCTAGGATTTAAATTCTAAACCTATCAGAATTTTGGCGCCAGTGACGTTTTGATTCCATAGTTAGGTTTTATGGTTTTCCAGGGAAATCAGGGTTTGATTGTTAGATTTTTCATAAGGGATAATAATTTTTAGGTTCTTAGTCTAGACTTGTTATTAATGCATGAATTATAGTAGCTAACTAGTTCATTGATATTAGCCTGATAAGCACAAAGAGATTTGGTTTAGAAGTTGGATCTAGTCTTGATGAATAAGTNAAGTTGGATCTAGTCTAGATGAATAAGTGTTCTTGCTTGCGAGAGTATTGACTTGAATGCTTGTGAACAATTGAATCCGAACTGTATTGCATGATCAATTATTTAAAAGACGGGGAGAGTTTGTCTCTGATAATATGAGCATAGGGTTTAATACTCTGAGAGAAGATTATTCTATTGTTGTCTTTCATATTGAGAACTATTTTCAAAGAAAATCCCTGAATGATAAATTGACTTTCAATCCTGACTACCTGTGGTTTCCCTGATGCCTGACGCTTTATTTCATAGTTTAAACCGTTTTCTATTTACCGTTTTGATTACAATCAACCTTATTATTTCTGCTTTAGCTTGATTTGAAACTGAAACTAAAACGTGTACTTCTAGTCTCTGTGGATTCGATACCCTATACTTTGCTACATTGAACTATTCTCTGCAATATTAGTTTTAGGATTTAAATTCTAGACCTATCAGAATTTTTGCGCTGTTGCTGGGGACCAATAGTGCCTTTTTGGTTTCTTATTAGAATCTAGTCTAAAATTTTCCTTTTTCTTTTTATTTTATAGGTGATGGCAATGGATTACAATGATTGGATACATGAGCAAGAAGACACATTTGGAAAGAACATTCAGGATGAGGAGGAACCATTTGATGAGAACGTGCTTATCCAAGAATAAAAAGTAGAGTTGGATTATCTTGAAAAAGAATGGCCATCACTTCCAAGGAGTGCTCTAGCTACGATTCTTCGAGTAGAACTCATCACACACCGAGCAACACTTGAGGGAAGAGATCTCACATTTGGAGAGATAATGGTAGCTAATAATCTTGAAGAGGTAATATATTGGGTTCCACCAAGCCAACTAGAAGGTATATTTGAGTTTAACTCCGAAATTCATGATTATGAATTATGTCACATGCCTGGCATTGAAGATATAACTTCTAGTTTGCATACACCCGTGATTGTTGATGAATGCTCTGATTTGATATGTGAGTCTCAAAGACTAGATACATTGAGGTTTGAAACACTTACAAGGAATTATGATGAAATATGTTATGACATTCATGATCTCAAGTTAAGGTTTTCAATGCATGTTGAGTTTAGTCCACTTCTTAAAAAGTCTTGCCTAGGAGATGTGCTTGATGTAGATAAGATCTTAAGTGATTTAGAGAATCCTAAGGTTGAGATGGACTTTAGAAGTGAGAATGCTTTGTTTTACTTGATTGAAGGAGATGAAGTTGACTACTTTGTGTTGAACTCGTTTAAACCTGAAGTTGATTATATTTTTCCATGTAATGCATTTGATTATTATGAGCCTATAGTAATCAAAGAGCAATTTACGATATATGCTACATATGTATTCAGCTTCTTTGATGAGATTGATGTCTTTTGCCACGGGCAACATTGTATTTCATTGTGCATATGTTCTATTGCACTAATAGGAGAAGGACTANTTCTATTGCACTAATAGGAGAAGGACTAAAGGTGCACTGGCTCAGCCATTTGATTCTCATGATTAGCACACTGTGCTCCACCTTCAAGCTAAGTGACGTTAAACAAAGCGCTGAGTGGGAGGCAACCCACTATATATAT
>OVBE01008799.1:0-16745 GCA_900406425.1 Iberis pinnata | reverse complement strand
ATTCCATGTTTGACGGTGTGAGTGTTTAGGTTGTCACCAGCACCAATGGTGTTCTGGCTTTCTCGTTCCATGTTGTCTGCCATGTTGATGTTCAACCTTCTAAAGTGTTCCGCACGTTCGTGTTCACGTCTTGCCCGAGAGTGTTCTCGTTCAAGAGCTCTGTAGTCGTCAACGAATGGAAGCAAGTCAGTTGGTCCTCTGCTTCTCAGGTTCATACACTGCTAAGAAGGTACTTGAAAACAAAGCAAACAAGGTAGACTCGTAAGTAAAAACGTAAAAGAAATGCTTCATCTGAAAAGATCCAAAATCAAGAATGTAGTAACAAATCTCAAATAGCAACGACGCCAAATTGATAGTAGGATTTTGAGTCCTATTGGGCTATCAATCAACCTGTCGTTGTAGTATGGGTTTTTATGTCAATCCATAATGGGAGCGTACTAAGCAATGTGGATGTATTGGATGCTTTAAAATCAAGCTAATGTTAAAAGAGGTTTTGGTTTCTAAAAGTTCCTAAGTGCAACGAAAGTAAAAAGCATAAAAACAGAGAAAGACTTAAAACACTTTTGGATGCAAAACAGAGAAAAAGCAAGAAAAGGTAAAATGTGCAATCAAGGTAAAGTCGTTCCTGAGGACAAAGGGTAATTGACTTGGGAATCCATCCTAGGCTACCTAAGTACCTAACATACCTCAAACAATGAGCTGACCCCTAGATAGTAGCTCTACTAACAATCAATTCTAATGTCTTGGAAACCAATCTCAAGCAAAGAAATCACAGACTTAACTGTCGTCATAGACGACGACTACCTAGTAGGCATTAACCTCTACTACTCTAGCTAACTCGTTTCCCACATCTATTCACAGAGAAGGGGAAACGAATCTCTGGAACCCCCTCGGCCCGGTCACCTCCAATAACTCACCTCTTGGTGTTGTAGTGCCTAATGGCGGGCCTCTGTCCCTCTCAGGTAGGAGTGCAGTTAGCATTAAGCTGAGGAGGTCCGTAAGGGATCTAAAAACAAACAACTTAGGTACCTAAGCAAACCTATAACATCAACCCTTATTTACCCCCATCCTCAGGAACTTGGATGACTACTCACTAGTAATGGGAGTAGAAGCAGTTGAAACAACAAACATAACTTCGAACCTAAACATGCAGATCTATGAAGAACAGCAAGAACACAAACCCATAAATGAAGAATAGCAATGGAAAAGTAAGCTAAGAAAGAGATTAAAACTTAAAACGAAAATCAAGATGCACAATCTAAAGAACAACCTGAAGCTAAGCAAGGAATCAAAGGAAAAACTGTAGATTAACTAAAGACTTGAAAGAAAAATGGTTTTTACACCAAGAACATGAAGAACAAAACTAAGAAATGAAAACCTAAGACAAAAACCTAAAAAGGAAAGAAAAACTAAAGCCTGTGTAAATGGAGGCGAATTAGGGCTTTTATAGTGTTTAGAGAAAAGCCCTAATTCGCACTAAAGACAAAATGCTAATCATTGTCTTGAATCTTGGGCCTTGCTTCAGGTGGTATTCAGATTCGAGTTGGCCGGGTTGGAGCGTGTTTGCCTTCGAGTGGTTGAGTGCATAATCGATCCGGAGTAAAGGGTGCTTGCTTTGGATCGATCCAACTTTGTTGCGTCCAAACTTCGTCTGATGCTGGGATCGATCCCAGCATTGAGTGCTTGAGATCGATCCCAATATAGCTGAGATCGATCTTGTGCGTTCTCTTCTTAGTCCTGCTTCATCTTCGTGCACTTCCTTAGCTTCGTTTGAGACTTCACCAGAAACGTTGAAAGCATGAAAGGGGGATCGATCTGATTTTGTTGCGGGATCGATCTGCGAAGTGCTGGGATCGATCCTGAAAGTGCTGAGTGGGATCGATCCTGTTTCGTTGTCGAAGTGCTTGAGATCTATCCTGCATAGTGTTGGGATCGATCCTGCAAGTGCTCAGAGGTAAGTTCAGTCCATTCCATGTTGAGTGCTGAGTGCTAAGTGCTTGCTCCATTCGACGTCAAGTGCTGCTTTTCTGAATTTTCTCAAATCCTTCCCAAAAACACCTGAAAGTCCTGAAAAACCTCCAAAATGCGTGCATATGCAAATTCTAATGCAAAAGTCCTAAAAATCCTAAACTTAGTGAAATCAAACATAAATGTGACGTATGCACGCTTTTAGACCTAAGAATCGATGCTAATTGATAAGTAAAATCCATGAAAATTCAAAGTCATCAATCATCTCTCCTTGTCTAAGCCAAGCTGCATCCTCTCCTCGGTCGGCAAGCCTTCAGTTCGAGCCAAATACGCCTTCTGGCGTGCGTTTTCCCGAGCTGACCGCACCTCTGAGCATAATTCCACCCAAGCCGAATGCACCTCGGAACACTACTCCACACAAGCCGAGCGCAAGATTCGAGCCGTGTTCAAGATCTCTTCATCAAGCTCTCGATCAGCTTCCCCTCTTTGGTCCTCATCCTCGTTCCAGGTTATCTTTAAATAGATTACTAAGATTGCGGAACGATTGTCGCATGCCAAAGGATGTGGAGCTTATCTCCCCGTCTCCCTTAGAGAACCTTGAGATAGTTAGAGATGGCCTTTTTTGTGTGTACGGGGTTTACTTTTGCGAATGTGGACTCTCCTTCCCCTTGCTCGAGCTCCTTATCCTTTTTATGCATGCTTTCGGAATTACGCTAGATCAGACTTGCCCAAACCTCATTCGGCACTGTAGTGCGTTTGCAAGTCCTAGCTAAGGAGAATGGGTTTGAGCTTGATGTCGAATCCCTCGTCCACCTTGAGTCAGTGAGAAGGGACCGCGATCAACTCGGTTTTTCTACTCAATGTCGAACCTCCGTTGCAGCATTCTCTCTGGTTTCCCTAAGAAAGAAGAGGATTGGAAGCAAGTCTACTTTTAATTTCCTATGAATGAGTTAACCTTCGGCCGCCTTTCCTACTTAGTAATTTATGATAGGTCCCCTGAACCCGATTAGCGGAATTGGCTTAGGACTTTGATATTTTGTACTTAAGTGTGTTTTATCTTTTCTGATTTCTAACATCTTTTATTTTCTTGGTGCAGTGTTGAATCGAAAGAAAGGAAAGCTCCCTACGCTCTCCTGTAATCTTGTGGATTTTATTTGTGCTTGTAGCACGGCAAAGTCCTGATGGGGATTGTTCACTCCGGTTAGGATCTTAGAATCCAATCTGCACCTCGGGATCGTCGGTGAATCTCACCGTCCGCCCCCTTTCGACCAAGCTGCTGGTTTGTTTAATTCTTTTACTTAAGGATTTTTCTAAACTTACACATGCATCCTCTTAAATGATGTCTTTTGTTTCAGCTCTCAACAACATTCAAGACGTCGAGATGTCCTCCTACCATGCCGCTAGGAAAGCCAAGAACTTTGTTGCTCAGGATGCTGGCGTGCCGGCACGGCATGAGGCACTCTCTGCTGCCTCATCCGTACCTGCTGCTTCTCTTCCTGCATGCTCGGACAAAGGAGCAAAGAGATCTGGGAAGGATCTGATGGTGTCAGCTGATCACTCGGCCCTTGTGAAACTGGGTCGCTGACTCGTCATTGCTCTGCCTGCATCTCAGGATGCTCCTCGGCCTACTGAGGGTGCTCCCTCCTCGCAAGGATCACTAAAGAGGAAGCTCCCAGAACAAGGGAATGCGCGAGGTAACAAAAAGAAGAAGAAGTACGACTGGGGTTTCGACTATAAGGCGAACAAGTCAATTATTTCAAATTCGGATTCATCCTCCCATCTATTCTGTCACTTTCGCTTTGAGGGCTGCAAGGTCCCAGCGATTCCAGATCTCCCGGACGAGGTTTGTGATCGCTATAAAAAGTTCTACGGAAGCATCGGCGAGGTAAATGGGACACATTTTTTACCTTGCTCATCTCCCATCATATTATTATCTTTTTCTTGACATATTTCGTTTTTCTTCTTTTCATGCAGTCGTTAGGTTGGTACAAAAGTGCTCTCGAGCTATTTGGCCGCCAGCTCGCCGCAGCTAAGGATCTAGCTTGAAAGCCACGGAAGACCAGATTGCCTTGCTTACGGCAAGCTGAAGGAAGCTCGCTGTCGCATGTTCCTTGTGGAGACCGTCGCGATGGATGCAAAGGAAGATCGGACTGAGATGCATGAGAAGTTCAAAATGGTAAGGTCTGAGTCCTTTGCGTCTTTTCAGGAGAAGCTAGCACTTGAGGCTAAGAAAGCTACTCTCACCTCCCGTCTCAAGGAAGCGGAGGCTCGTCTCAACGCGCTTACTAGTTCTCGAGATATTGACGCGACGCGGGCTAGGGACAAGGCGAAGAAAGCGATTGTTGAGATGGTCTCCAATGGGATTGAGCAGGTGAGACTCCACATTTTTTCTCAATGTGACGCCCGAGATTCGCTAGTATACTTTCGTGAAGTAAATGCCAACCTTGAGCTCCTTATGGATATTGAGAAAGGTGAGGTCTCGGATCTCAAGGCGGAGCTTGAGATTCTGCTACTGGTAACGAAGCTGCGAGGAAGGCGTTTGACGAGGCCAAGGCGAAGATTCCCCCTCTCGAATTAGAGGGATTTTTGCGGCTTTTCTCAGGATCATCGTCACCGCCCTCGACTTCAGAGTTTCAGCCTTCCTCTCCTGCCACGACTCCGGTTCTTACTCCTGATGGGAGCTCGCGTGTTCCCCTTCCGGACTCGGCCACCGATGTTCCTGCCAGCACTTTGACTGATGCTGCAGTTCTTATTGATGAGTTTGGGTCCAACATCGGACCCAAGATGGATGAGTTTGTGGAGGAGATCCGTGCTGCCGCTGCGGAGGATCCTGCTCAGACTTAGGATCGCTTTTGCTTTCATGATTTAGAGACTTGCGTTGTTTTCACTATTTTCTTATGTTTTAGTACTTTGCTCAGGTTCACCTAAAGCTTACTTTATATTTTCTAGACTTTTGTTATGTGTTCCTTAGGATGTCCTGATGCTTTATTTATTGGAGACTTTTGATGGATATATTTAAGCATTGTTTAAGCTTTAGTTTAGACTCTCTTTTTTTAGTCCGACCCTTAGGCCTTAAACCTTTTGTTAGCTTTTGCTTAAGTTCATCCCGAGCTCATTTTACTCTTTGAGCGCGGTTCTCAATTTGCAAATTCTTTTTTTTAGCTTAGCTCTTGGCTTTCAATTAGCCTTTATTTTAGCTTCTTAATTAAACGTTTTCTAGCTTTTGTTCAGCTTTTTGACTTAAGCTTTTGTTTAGAAATTTGATTGAAGCATTTTTAGCTTTTGTTTAGCTTTATTAATTAAGATTTTTGTTTAGTTTTTGTTTAACTTTTTAATTTAAGCTTTTGTTTAGCTATTTGACTTAAGCATTTTCTAGCTTTTGTTTAGCTTTTTGACTTCAGCTTTTTGTTTAGCTTTTTTGAGTTAAGCGTTTTCTAGCTTTTCTTTAGCTCTTTTGACTTAAGTATTTTTTAGTTTTTTCAGCTGCTCCGATCGTGCCCCTCGTGTGAGTGCGGTTCAGGCTCCTTTTTTTAATATTCAAACGTCGAATTGAAAATGCAAGGGCTTCTTTATTGATGTGAACGAATTATAAAAACACAATCACAAACTAGATTACAATGCTATATTTTACTTTTAAAATAAGAAGTATGCCTTAAGATGCATCGCATTCCATGACCTCGTGACTTTGACGCCATCTTTGGACTCCAGCTCATACACGCCATAACGCATAACTCTCGTTACTTTGTAAGGACCCTCCCAATTTATGCCCAGTTTCCCGGCACTATACTCGGCTGTATTCGAGAATACTAGCCTAAGTACGAGATCACCCACACTGAAACGTCAAATCCTTACCCGAGAGTTGTAATAGTGGGCCACCGCGTGTTGATAGTTCTGAAGCCTTGCTGACGCTTGATCTTTCTTCTTATCTATTAGGTCAAGGATGTCTATCATCATCTCATCATTCTTGCCAGGATCCATCGTGTTAACCGTTCTGCGAAGTCTGGGGACGGTAGCCTCTGCAAAAACTATCGCTTCTATCCCATACACAAGAGAGAACAGAGTCTCGTGAATCGTTTTCCTGGGCGTAGTTTGGCAAGCCCACAAGACTCCGTGAAGTTCATCGTCCCATCCCCCTTTGAAAGCTCCTAACCTTTTCTTCAAATTTCTGAGTAAAGTCTTGTTTGTTGCTTCTACTTGGCCGTTTCCTTGAGGATATCTTGGTGTTGTCTTGCTTAACCTTATTTGCCATGTCTTACAGAATGCCTCGAACTTGGTTGAGATAAACTATGACCCATTGGCAGTTACTATCTCATAGGGAAAACCATGACGACAGATCATGTTCCGCCATACAAACCTTTGGGCTATTGTTTTGTTAACATTTTTGAAGGCTCTGGCTTCTAGCCATTTGGAAAAATAGTGCGTCAAAACTAGTAGGAATCTCCCCCCCCCCTGATCGAGGGGTGAAGTGGTCCAACGATATCCATCGACCATTTCATGAATGGGTACAGAGAGGAGATGGAAGAAATTTTCTCGGCAGGTTGGTGTATGAACGGAGTATGCTTTTGGTATTGCTTACACCTTCGCGCGTACTCATCGCATTCCTTCACCATAGTCGGCTAGAAATATCCTAACCGTTTAATTTTCCGAACTAGTGTCCTTCCTGGCGATTGCGACCCGCAAAAACCTTCATGAACTTCCGTTATGATGGTCAATGCTTCTTCGGGACCTACGTACACAAGGTAAGGTCCCACAATGCTGCGTTTATAGAAAATCCCTCGACCATACAAAACCGCTCACTTCACACCTTCAGCTTTCGTGCTTGCCACTTGTCGTCTGGCGTTTTTCTTGCTATAATGTATGCCTCGATCGGTGTCCTCCAATCATGGTTCTCCTCACCCGAATCTCCTGATATTTTCTCCTCTGTCACATCAACTTGCTCGACATGGAGTGGATTGTCGGCATCCGAGTTGGGTGGGATGCCATCAGATCCTATTTTCTTGAAGGTACTTGCTCAGGGTCAAGCCGACTGCCCACAGGGTCATTCCTTTCGTTAGTGGCACCACCTGACTCGACGTCACGATCTTCTTGGTCTACTTCTTTGTTGTCAGTTTTATCTGATGCATCATGAACATTGTCATTCATACCCGTATTAGAGCTGAGCTCATTGCCAATCGGAGTGAGGTTCCCTTCGACGACCTGGTCAAGGTCGAGGGTAGCGCCCGCAACGGCATCTCTTGAAATTTGTTGAGAGCGTCTTCTCATCGATCGCGTTTGTATCGTCATGGTCATTTTTGCAATAGTTATACTTGGTGTTTCGATAGTCTCTATAGTTATCATTCTTGGCACCAAGGGATCGGATGTTGATGCTAGCGCATCCAGCGCATCCGCCAAACTATTTTCGCCTCGCGGAACTCTCGTCAACTCGAATAGGGTGAACTAACTTATGAGCCCTTGAATGACCTCTAAGTAGGATCCCATTCTATCGTCTTTACCTTCATATTCTCCGCTAATCTGACTCGCCACAAGTTGAGAATTGCTTTGAGCTTGGAGATCTCTCACTCCAATTCCCAAAGCTAATGTCAAGCCGGCAATGAGCGCTTCATATTCTGACTCATTATTTGAAGCGTTGAATGCGAGTCTGTACGACTGCTCGATCACTTCTCAAGTTGGGGATTCTAGCCGCACCCTGACTCCGGATCCTGATCATGTTAACGAGCCATCGACTTGGAGCCCCCAAACTTAATGGGATGGTGATCCTTCTTGGACTCCGATTGGTAGCTCGACAATGAAATCTGCTAGCACTTACGATTTTTGGCTCACCCTGTTTTGGTACTCGATGTTATACTCGCTCAATTATATGAGCCATTTAACCATCCTGCCATATTGGTTTGGGCCATGGAGAATTGTTTGCAGCGGTTGTGTCATCATCACCACAATCGAATGAGACTGGAAATACGAGCGTAGCTTCCTTGCTGAAATCACTACTGCAAGAGCTAGTTTCTCTGTCATCGTGTACCTTGTCTCGGGAGAAACTAAACTTTTTCTGACATAAAATACATATCTTTGATGTGTTCCCTCCTCTCTGATCAGTACTCCACTTACTGCTACAGGAGACACCGCTACATACAAGTATATGGTTTCTCCCTGCACGGGTTTTTCCAACACGGGTGGGTTAGCAAGATAATTCTTGATCTTGGTGAATGCATTCTCGCACTGGTCATTCCAAAGAAATCGCTTGCTCCCCTTCAAGAGTTGGAAGAATGGAAGGCATGTGTCGGTTGATCGCGAGATGAATCTGTTAAGCGCAGTGATTCTTCCTGTCAAACGATGGACGTCCTTTAGCGTCTTTGATGATGGCATTGAGAGAACCGCGGTTATCTGGTTTGGATTTGCTTTGATCCCTCTCTCAGTGATGAGATAGCCTAAGAACGCTCCTGAGGTGACTGCGATAGTACACTTCTCTGGATTCAGCTTCATTCTAAACTGATTGAGGGTCTTGAAGCACTTGGCGAGGTGCTGGACGTGTTCATCTTTTACTAAGTACTTCACCAGCATATCATCGACGTAAACTTCCATGGTCTTACCGAGTTTAGATGAAAATATTTTATTTACCAATCTTTGGTATATTGCACCGGCATTCTTCTAACCGAACGGCATAACCTTATAGCAGTAAATCCCTCTATCTGTTATGAAGGACATCTTCTCTTGGTCTTCCGGATTCATAAGAATCTGGTTATATCCAGAGAAGGCATCCATAAAGGAGAGTAACTGATTTCCTGTTGTCGCCTCTACAATCCGGTCAATATGAGGAAGAGGAAAGCTATCCTTCGGGCAAGTCTTGTTAAGGTCTGTAAAGTTGCCGCAAATCCTCCATTTCCCATTCTTCTTTTTCACCACCACGGGATTCGCCAACCAATAAGGGTAATGGACTTCTCTGATTGATCCGTTCGCCAGAAGCTTTGACACTTCGTCATTCACGGCTTGGGACTTCTCTGGACCAAGCTTCCGCCTATTCTGCTTTATCGGCTTGAAGCCCGCATAACTGATGTGAGATCACATCGAGACTTATTCCTGGCATATTGCTGGGTGTCCATGCAAAAGTTTGCTTATTCTGCCGCATGAACTGAATCAGCTCGCGCTTCAGCTCCCCCTTCAGCTGGGACCCTATGATTACACACTTCTCCATATTTTGCAGGTCAAGAGGAATCTTTGTGGTGCGTCTTTGTGGGTCTTTCTCTTTAATTCCTTATGGACTTGGGCTATTTGGTCATCGCCGGACCTTGGACTCATATTTTCTTCTTTGGAAGAGCAATCCGAGCCCTTTAGTTGCTATTGAACCCTGGACTTGACGCCAGCCATGTAGCATATTTGGGAATTCTTCTGACTTCCATGGAATACTCCTATGCCACCTTTGGTCGGAAACTTCACACATTGGTGATACGTGGACATGACAGCCTTCATTTCGTGGAGCCAAGGAGTTCCCTAAATTACATTGTAAGCGGCCGGTCGATCCACCACGGTAAACTCGATGAGCTTATGAACCTCTTGTGTAGAAATTGGGAGTCTTATGGTGTTGAGTGAAATTTCCGTCGTTCCACTAAATCCTGTTAAGGGAGTCGGAGGACCCTTCACTTCTGAGCTATTGAGTCGCATTTGTTTAAGCGTATCTAGGAACATGACATTCACTATGCTTCCTGTATCGATCAATACTCGCGATACCTTGCAGTTTGCTCCAACGTCGAGTTGGACGAATAGAACATCATCGTGTGGAAGGTCTAAGTGAGAGGCGTCTTGCTCAGTAAAGCTTATCTCACTTCCAGAATCCGGAGTGTGTCTTGCTTTCCTGAATTCCGCTTTTCTCACATATGACTTTACCAAAGAAACTGATTCTCGGCAGTGCCTCGATCCCCCCATGATGAAGTCTATATGCTTCTTTTGAGGAGCCTTTGAAGTTCCTCCTCGCTCTGGACTTCCCAGCCTCTTCCCCGCGAGAGCTTCTCTGTCTTCTTCTAGGGCTTTCATCTCGCGAACAATTGCCTCCAAGTCGATTTCACTTTTCATCTCTCCTTCAGCAAATTTCTTACTAAGGAAATTCTTCAACATTGAAACACTCATGTGTGGCGTGGCCGTTGCATTTGTGTAACTCACAGTAGGCATATGGGTCATGTCCTAGAATATGCGGTCCATCTTTGCTCTCCTGCTTCCACCCCTTTCTCCACATTGTACGACTGAGCCCCCTTAGAGCTTCCTCGGAATTCTTTGTTTTACTTTTTCTCAAATTTATTCGGCAGGAAGGTAGACTCGGAAACTCCTTTTACACTCTTGAATTTCTTGGAGAGAGCCACTTTCTCTTCTTCGGCGATCATCCAGTTTGCGGAGCGATGGAGTGCATCCTCATAAATAGGGAGTCTCAGCTTTCTGGTGTACCTTATCCGTGCGTTTGCAATGCGTGCGGTAAAAGGAGTCATCTCTGTCTCCGCGATCACGCGATCGATCTCCGGGGCCACGCTGGCGACTCTTTGGACCTTTGATGTCACTACGAGGATTTCGGTACCCGCCTTATCAATAGATCTTCAGAGCGCGTCGTACTCGCGATCCCTTTGCTCATGTGAACTCCTTCCCAGGTTATCTTCGACTATCCTTATGGAGCTTGGAGTATGCAGCTTTCTAGTGTCTCCTTGGATTTGTTGGTTCCCTGCTCTCTGGTTCGCGCCCAGAAAACTCTCACTTCTCCGCTGCGAGGGCGGAAGGTCGTTAGTTCTCCTGCTTGGATCCAGTGGATTGTTGCTTCTCCGGTTCGGACCCGTAGGGTTACCAGCTCTCCTGTTTTCTCCCATGAGCTCCTCGCCTACTCAGTTCAGACCCGTAGGGTCACCAACAAACTCTCGCTTCTCCGCTATAAGGGTGGAAGGTTTTCAATTCTCCTGCTCGGATCCAGTGGATCGTCACTTCTTCGGTTCGGACCCGTAGGGTCACCAGCTCTCCGATTTGCATCCCGAGAGCTCTCGCCTCTCTGTTGCGAGGGCGGGACGTTCAGCTGTCCTGCTTAGATCTAGCGGACCGTCGATTCTCAGGTTTGGATCTGCACGATTGCCAGCTCTCCTGCTTGCGTCCAAGAGCTATTTAATTCTTTGGTTTGGATTCAAAGAATCGACAGCTCTCCGGTTCGCATCCAGAGAGCTCTCACCTTCGAATCCACCACCTCATGCGTTCTCTAGGATCAAGACCATCGACTCGGTTCTCCCTATCGGGTTCGTTAGAACTCCGAGGCATACCTCCAGATCTGACTGGACATTCGTCAAGGTCATGAGTCGGGTCATCACATGCTCTTCGTGGCTGTTGAAGCGAGCGATGAGCGCTTCCCTTGACTCTTTTTTTCTCTCAACAGATACCACAACATCGCCAGCATCATCTTCAGCTCAGCTAAGGAGTCCTGGTTCACGACTATGGCCTCCTAGTTCGCTGCATCGACATGCTAGATTTTGATCTGAGTGTCTGTTGGTGTCTCCATTCTTATTCTAGGCAGAGTGAATGTTCTTCAGCAAATTCGCCTGGATGTTTCTTTCTCTCCCCACAAACGACGCCAAAATGTGAGAGCAGAATCTCTTACACCGAAAAATATGAAAAAGTGCAAAGTGTTTTTGAAATTCTCTATTTTATTACCAAGCTCTCTATATTACAATATTCTCAAGTTTACAAATGATTTTTCAGAACCCCCTCATTAGAGCACCACAACCTCTATTTATAGCCTCACCCCCATTTATGAGCTCTCTTTTAATGGCATTCATAGCAGAGATTTTCTTTTGAATTCTCCACGTAGCTGCCGATTTTGTCATAAATGAGGCGTGATTTTCGGCGGTTAATCGAGGGAGTGCTGACTACTTCTGCTCGTATTGAATCAGCTATCCTCGTCAGCTCACCTCACCATCTCATCTCAACACCTCTCCTTGTCAGCACACCTCGTCGGCTCACGTTTCCAGCTCCCTTAATCAGCTCTCCTCTTCAGCTCACCTCGCCAGCTCACCTTGCCAGCTCTATTATTCAGCTCACCCTGTCAGCTCACCTCACCAGCTCATCTTGCCGGTTCTCCTAGTCAGCTTTCTTAGTGGGCTTACTTCTCCAGGATCACTACATGAAATAAGGATTTTAATAGCAATGGAAGATAGCGTATTTTAAGCTTGTGCTATTATATGTTGGTGGATGGAAATATAATAGCGTTTCTGTGAACAAAACGCTATTATATGTTTAGCGGCAAAATGAAATTTTGCCAGCGCCTATTTTTGGGGGTTTTGCTCTTGGTATTATAGAATTGAGAAAGAATAAACGTTATGGTATCCTGGATCCCTTATATTGTCATTTAAAACCACGAAATGAAAAAAATTTGGAGAAATAAAAATTGACCAATAATTGACCCTTAGTCAAAAACCTGATAAACTCTCTCTTACTCTCTTCCTTTCCTAAATTCATCCCTTTCACTCTCTTTGATCTTTGTCTCTTTCTAAACTAAGTTGGTGTTCTTCGGTATTTGTTGAGGTCGGGAGCAACGGATTTGCAGTAGATTCATAGCTACTGTCATCGATTGGAATTGATTCGGAATTCTATCGATTCTCTGTCTCTGGTTTGTACTCTATAATCTCAGTAGATCTTTTATTTTTTTTATCTAATAAGTCTCGATCTGCCATTTATGTTTCTCTTAAACTTGCATGAATCATAAAAACTAATCGATTTCTAATTATCTTGATCTTTATCGTTTTCAATTGGTTTCTAATACAATATCTCTGTTTCCATCTTTCAGTAATGAATCGATTAGTTTTCATGTTTTTTTAGGTATGAACATGGCGAGGACACGAGGAGGACTAGTTTCACAGATTCTAAGAAGTAGACGTCACCAAGATTTGGAGGCTACACCAATCATTACTCCGGTGAAAACAAAAATCCATAGGTATGTTAGAACAAATGTTTCTAAATATGTCATTGAAGAAGAATATGTTCAGCTATAAGGTACTGAGGAAGAACGAACAGAGGTTTATGGAGGTGTTATTTAGAAAGAAGTTCATGAGGAAGAAGGTGATGGTGCTGATGTTGCTGTCGAAAAAGATGCTTTGTGGAAAAAGATGTTGGTGATGATGAAGTTCCAGAGGTAGAAATTGAAGATATTGAAGTTCTTTCTCAGCATACATATGCTGAGAATGGCAATATTGATGAAGCTTCTCAGCCTACAGGAGCTGACACTTCAGGAGCTGGAATTGAAGGATTGGTAACCACATAAGCTGGGACCACAGAAGCTGCGAGTACATAAACTGCGACTACCGAAGCACCTCAGTTTGATGAAAAAGAAAAAAGGACCCACAAAGATGCGTAAAGTGGCCAAGGATCCTCAAGAGAAGGTTTATGTGTCATTCACTAAGATTAGCGAACATGTAGGTCCTGGATTAGTGAATCTGTCATCGTTTCTTGGTCTTTCTGTACGCGAACATCTGACTGTACTTCTTGATGATTGGAGGAATCTTGATAAACAGACAAAGGACACACTATGGGAGGAAATCCAGGTAAATATATGTGTATATCTATGCACTTAAGTCTATCTTCATATATGTATATGTATATTTATATCTTTGTAAGTCTATTGACATTTGCATACATTACTGCAGGCAAAGTTTTATTTGACAGAACAGTGGCAGAAAGATTTAGTCTTCAAACAGATGGATTGTTTGTGGAGGTCTGGAAAGTCGAGGCTTGTATCTCAATTGCGAGAAGCAAAGAATAACATAGAGAGATTAGCTTTGAAACCTAGCAATATCCAATATGTTCAAGATTGGAACTCTTGGGTTAAGAGTAGGAATTCCTCAGTAATCAAGGTGAAATATATAGAGCATTACTTTTGGTTTTGAAGTGATTTGTTTGAAGTTTTGATTGCTGAAATTTATGATATTATAGGCAAAGAGTGACAAGTATAGAGCACTTTGGAAGGCTCAGATCCCTCACACTACTAGTTGGAGAGGAATGCATCGCCTAGCTTATGAAATGGTAAGTAACATTTTGTAATTATATCAGATCTAAGGATAGAACAAACTGATAAGTAAAACAATTTATTACTTGTAGAAAAAGATGAGTGCAGATCCTAAGAAGATTAATAGAAGCAAGGTCTGGATAGCTGGACACACTCACGCATATGGTATACCTGTTAGACCTGAGTTTGTTGAAACCATTGTAAGATTTCAATATATGATTAACTAAGTTACTTTTTGTCTTGAAATTGAGTATTATATTGTGTTTTGTGTATCATGAAAAAATAGTGTCACTTGATAGTCACATGGATTCCACATCCACTGGTAATATAAGGGAATATGTTGTGAGTCAAGTGTTGGGAATTGATAAACATGGACGAGTCAGAGAGTTGTGAAGAGGTATTACTACTACAAAGCTAGCATTCTTGGCAGCTAGAGATTCCAAACTTGCGGACATGGAAAGCGAGATTCAAAACTTGAAGAATTTGGTCCGTGAATTAGCTGAAAATATTGTGAAAATTTTGAAGTCTTTTAGTACTTTTAATATCTACAATTTGCTAAAGTGATATAATATATTTGCTTAATTTATTTCTTAACAGAAAAATGGTGATTGTGTTTCTCCATATGAGGCTAGTTATGCTAACAAAGAAGGAACTAGAGTTCAATTACTTGATTGGTGTGAACGAAAAGATGTTGTTGCTGAAGGAGAATTATGCTTAGTTGAACCAACATACAAGATTGGTTGTATTATGATTGGTCCTAACGCGGCGGTCGTTTTTGTAAAGTCGGTATCAAACATGAAGGCATATGTTTGGAGGCCAAGTACGGATGTCTGTAATTTTCAGCAAGCAGTGGGATGCAAAATTTCATAGCCAATTGATAAAGTGATCTTGGACAGTACATTAGACAATAATCCAGTTTCCTATGATCTTAATGGATCAAAGGTAATTCCATTAGTAGGTAAATTTGTATTTTAACATTAAACATGATCACTAACCATATGCATTATATATTTAGCATACTACTATAGATGAAGCTGAAAAGTGAAAAATCTATGATTGGGTTAAGGGCATCGAGGTTATCGCTGAAGGTTTTATGGGTTCGACTGACCCAGATCAAATGGTCAAAAATCTTCCTTTGGGTCCGAATGCTGTTGTGATGAGAACTGATAAATAGGAAAGCTTATTTATGGAGACCAACAGCTGAGATGACAACAATGGGTGATGCTCTTAATGAAAACATCGCATGGCCGCTCCATAATGTATCAGTAGTGAAAGTACTTAAAGATCAAGATCAATATACTGTCAGAAGACCTTCATTGGTAAATTTACAGTTTTCTCCTCTTTAGTAAATGTTCTTACAACATTTTCTTTAGCTACGAGTTTTTGTGATGTATTTGTTGTACTTTTAGAGTCCAAGTGGCAGTACTAGTGGCAGTAGTGGGGTTAAAAAGAAGTTCATCTTGTTGGACCAGAACAACTTAGGACAAAAAAGTAGCAGAAGATAGAGTAAGTTCTAATGATCCACAATGTCTTGTTCATCCCGTGTCGTTAGGTCCCAATGCAAGTCGGGTTTGGGTTGAAGTGGCCTTGATTAAAGATGCAACTCTGTGAAGACCTAATTCTTTTCTCAAAGACATCTCAGATGTTGTGGGCAGTACAATGGCTTGGCCAAATGATAAGATTGTGTAGGTTTGATACCTCTATGTAGTACTTTATTTGGTTGTTAGAATATATCTATGCTTAGTAATTGTAAGACTGATTTATTTTGGTTGTGTATGTGTTTCGTTATGTTTGAATTTGGTACTACTAATTTTGGTTTTGTATGTGTTTTGTAATGTGAAAATTTGGTATGTTTAATATTTAACTTCGAATTTACACCTAAAATTTAAACACCTAAAACCATACTTGTCGTAAAACAATTTAATATTTAACTTTGAATTTACACCTAATACCGTACTTTTCGTAAAACGATTTGAAGATTCAAATTTACAAATAAAATAAAATTATATATAGAAATAACGTAAAATAAAATGAATTTAGGAATTTCTCTCTTTTGAGTTTAGGGTTTAATTTAGGGATTTCTCTCTTTTGAGTTTAGGGTTTAATTTGGGATTCAACCGTACTTGCCGTAAAACGAGTTTAAGATTCAAATTGACAAATAAAATAAAATTATATATATAAATAACGTAAAATAAAACAAGTTTAGGGATTTTTCTCTTTTGAGTTTAGGGTTTAATTTAGGGATTTCTCTCTTTTGAGTTTAGGGCTTAACTTAGGGATTCAACCGTACTTACCGTAAAACGAATTGAAGATCCAAATTTACAAATAAAATAAAATTATATATAAAAATAACATAAAATAAAATGAATTTATGGATCTTGTACATAGCACTTTTTGATTAATCAATTTAACATTTCATCAAAAAAAAAATAATAATAATAATAAATAAAACGAATTTAGGGATTTCTCTCTTTTGAGTTTAGGGTTTAATTTAGGGATTCAACCGTATTTTCCGTAAAACGAATATAAGATTCAAATTTACAAATAAAATAAAATTATATACAGAAATAACGTAAAATAAAACGAGTTTAGGGATTTCTCTCTTTTGTGTTTAGGGTTTAATTTAGGGATTTCTCTCTTTTGAGTTTAGGGCTTAACTTAGGAATTCAACCGTAGTTGCCGTAAAACGAATTTAAGATTCATATTTACAAATAAAATAAAATTTACATTAGTCATTATATGTATAAAATTTACTTTAGGGATTCAA
>OVBE01008798.1:0-16746 GCA_900406425.1 Iberis pinnata | reverse complement strand
CTTCCCAATCATGGCGGCATTTGAGAAATCTAGCTCAGCAGGTTCAATTTCCCAGTCGAATAGCCAAACGAAGCTTCGTTACCGTCTCCAGCCGTTGGCAAATCGGAGCCAGACGCTTCGTTACCGTCTCCAGCCGTTGTCCTTCTGCATCAGCCAGACGCTTCGTTACCGTCTCCAGCCGTTGGCAAATCGGAGCTCATTTCAACAAAGAAAGCAGAATTATTTGACAGGTGGCAAAGAAGGACAAAAGATAGGTCGACGTTAACTAAGGAACGTCCTTAGGAAAATGATTTATTATTGATTTAATTTTGGGCCTTAAATCAATAAGGACCCATATTAGGACTCCAATAATGATGCTCTAAGCTTATGTCTATATATTGCTTGAATTTCGTTACAATACTTGAAGATTACAACCATGAACACTATTCATAAACATAAATTGAAACAGGATCATATTTGAATGGATTTTTGGCGATGACCCCGAAACTACAATGAGATATATTTTCAATATTTCTACAACATCAGAGGACATGCATGAGTGGAAGAAGTTGATGTTAGCGTTGATATTAATAGTGGACATGTCTTAATGTTTTATACCATACTCGAAGGCCCACTCTAAAATATGTAGACTTGCTCTCAGATGTTGATCATTTCCTGGATTTTTCTTGGGATTGGAAATCTTCTATGTGATCTATTTCATCAAGTGGCCGTAGAGTTTCAGGAAAAATCAGGATCCAGTCGAGGCCATTTGTTAGCAATTGTAACAAAAGACGATATAAATAACCAAAATTCTTGTTTGTTCGACAAGTACTTATTACTAGTCCATTAACGAGATATCTAGAAAGATACCATTTTTGAAGACAAAAGGTAATTCATGGAAGTATCATTTATGTGCGTCTCAAAGCTTTCTAAGTTCACATGTGCGTTACAATGTGAGTTGTCTTATATATCCACTTTCACATTAATTTTTCTCTATATCATGTATGTAGATATAGTCCACATAGTTGTGTTATATGGACTATAACTTTGGTTATATTGCATTCTACCTGTTTTGCATCTTAAAGTTATTTCATGTATCCATCCACTTACATTAAGTAATTTGGACAATCACAATGTGAGTTCTATTACCTATCCACAACTAAATTGATTTTATCCCTTACCGTGTTAACATAACAGTATCAATTGACATATTGTATTGGCAATTATTTCGCATAAGGTAATATACACCCTTTTGTGGAACATATAGTTGTAGTTAACATAATGTTTATCAACTATTTTTTTGCCGATGAACTCATTTTATTCGCGGAAGCATCTGTAGATCATATTCGTGTAATTCGCAATATTTTTGATATCTTTTGTGTAGCATCAAGGCATAAAGTTAGCTTGGCTAAATAAAATATCTTCTCGAACAATGTCAATCGTGTTTTGGAGAGGACTAACAATACTGAGAGCGGGATTCAAGTGATGAGAGACTTGGAGAAGTACTTAGGGCTCCCAATAGTTCACAAACGGATTAATAAAGATATGTTTGGTGAAGTTGTTGAGAGAGTTACATCACGGCTAGCCAGCTGGAAGAGTGAACTATTGAGCTTTGCGGGCCAGGTGACTTTGACAAAGATACTACTATCGTCACTCCATGTTCATACGATGACTGCGATCCTTCTTCTTAAGGTTATGGTAAATGAGTTGGATAAACTATCCCGAAACTTTATATGGGGGAGATCGATAGAGAAGAAGAGACAACACCTTATTACATGGGACCGTGTATGTACACCCAAGGGTGAGGGAGAGCTAGGTATCTGGTCAGCTAGGGATATGAACATGGCGTTAATATCAAAACTGGGATGGAGGTTAATCCGAAATTGTGATAGTCTTTGGGCAACGGTGCCGTGTCACAGCTATAAAGTCCATGAGGTTCATGATATATCATGGTTGATATCGAAGGGCTGGTGGTCTGGGTTATGGTGAAGCATGGTTCTGGGTTTGACGAAGGTAGTGTTTTTGGGCATGTCGTGGGTAATAGGCGATACATCTTGCATTCGGTTTTGGAAATGATAAGTGGCTAGATAATTAATCTTTAGCAAGTATAGTAAGTATTGATATGCCTGATAGCTTTAATGAGCTACAGGTGTGTGATTTATGGAACATAATCTTGGTTAGAAGGTACAAGACATTATACCATATGTGGAGCCGAGAGTAATGTTAAGACTAGTTGCAATTGTAGTAAATAACATTCCTGGTGCAAAGGATAGTATTACATGGGGGGAGTCTGCAAATGGTGTATTCTCGATGAAATCAACTTACTCTTTGTTGAAAAATTCAACAACGCCACGGCAGCACATACGTGGTTGGTTTGATCGTATATGGCATATGGTGGTAGCGGAACGAGTTAAATCGTTCTTCTAGATGGTTACAAATCAAAGCATCATGACAAATGCTAAAAGACACCAGAGAAGACTAAGTGATACAAATGTTTGTGGAATATGTAAGGGCGAAGCAGAGTCTGTTATTCACGTTATTAGGTCTTGTCCGTATATTGAAGGGATTTGGCAAAGGATAGTGTCACAAGAGAATTGATTGAGATTCTTTCAGGAATCGTAGTTGAATTGGATTTATGTTAATAAGGGAGATAAAACATTGATCAATGGTGTTGCACGGTCTATAACTTTTGCAATGACTGCTTGGTGGAGTTTAAAATGACGCTGCGACAATGTCTTTGGTGAGGTAGTAAGATGTCGAGATCAGACTGGTTTTGTTCCTAAGTTGGCCCAGGAAACACGGAAGGCACACGCTGCTCAATAATAGCGAGGACGGGGATTGGCAAAGGAATTACAATGGATTGAATGGACAACTACGGTACAGTGATGGTTCAAGCTATATATCGATGGCGCATCTCGTGGAAACTCAGGATTGGCAATTGCTGGTGGTATTGTTTGGGATATGACCTGGAAATGGTGTGCGGGTTTTGCTTTGAACATAAGGATATGTTCGGCTCCCTTGGCAGAATTATGATGTGCTTATTATGGTTTATATATTGATTGGGAGCTTGAAATTTCTCAGTTGGAGAATGATTTGGAGATGGGGTGGGTTTTTTCCAGCACAATATTGGAGATTCTCACCCTCTTTCTTTTCTAGTACAATTGTGCTATGGGTTTTTATTAAAAATTGGATTGTTCATATTTCTTATGTGTATAGAGAGACTAATCGTCTGGCGGATAGTTTAGCAAACTATTCATTTTTGTTATTTTTGGGTTATCATGCTTTAGGGAATAACCTAGTGGAGTTAGATTGTATTGTTTTAGCTGGTGCGAATGACGTTGTTTGTCACTAACATATTCCTTTGTAGTTTTTAAAATTATTTATTTGGGAGATTTATCCCCCGTGTTCGACCCATAAAAAAATTACACTTACATGTGTGCTTAGTGTAATAGCGGAAGTAGTTCTCATTGGCCTTGATTGGAAAAGTAAGTTATAGAGCATTAGTTGTAAGGAGTAGAAGTAGGAAGTTGCAGAAGCATTAAACTATTATCTATAAAGTTAATGATTTGTGATTGATAGAGCCTTGAGCATTCAAAAATAAAATGACAAAACTAGACTTTACAAAAATAAAACAAAGTGAAAAAACGTTAATGAGTCAACTTCTAATCTTCTTCGTACCTCACTACCAATTTTTCTCGTGAGCAGATCTTTTTCAATCTTTCAAGCTATTTTTCTCACTCACAAAATTTTGTAAAGCTCTCTGATACGGTAATTTTGATGCATTAATCGATAAATCAAGTGTGTGTTTGCTTTCGCCAGAAAATATATGGCGCTGGGAACAGAGGTCTTGTGCATCATTACTAGTGGTAGGGATTCTCAGTTAAGCATCTTGTTGAAATGCTTGTATGCTTGATATTGATGTCAAGTGATACCAATTTCTTTGTTCTGTTTCATTCTGGTAGTCTTTGTGTTGATTGCGCAAAACTCAAGAGGTTCATCTGATGCAAGTTTTGATTGTTTTAATTGTTTCAATAAGTCCAGGTTTCGTAGAGCTAAACAATCAACCACTATAAAATCACCTACAGAAACTGAAAAATAATTGTGAGACGCAATCAAAAGAAAAAAGAGACAAACGAAGGAATGGGTATAATAGAGGAATCGATTCCATCTCACTTAATTAATTACCTTTTTAGCAACACATACAAAACTCCGAATAACTAAAGAAAACATATAATACACAATTAAGAAAAATAAAAACTACACATTAACCAAAAAATTAAGCTTTACTAGATTCTGTTTACATCATCAAGAATCAAAAATCTATCACTAAGTCATGAATCTTATATGAGAAACTAGATTGAACAACCAGATTAAGAGATCAATGCTCAAAATCGAGAGGGAAAGAGATTTATATATCTCTGTTCTTAAGTTAGGGTTACATAAAAAAGAATTTATAAGATTGAATGGCATGCTCTGTAAATTAATTAATTAATTGAGGGTAATAATGTACCTTTTCATTTAAAATAAGATTATGCTTAGGAAAAACTCTTTTCGTGAGCAGAGACGTGTGGAGCAGTTAGAGCATGTCTATTTATGAATCTTAGGAGTTCTTAATAATAAAATATTATAAAAGTTGGAGAGACGTTTAAGAAATGGTTTTTAATCAAGAAGTTTAAGAAGTGGTTCTTAAGAGGTTTTTAATATGTGTAGCATTTTTATTGGTCCAATTATACTTTTCATTAAAAGAATAATAAAAAAACAAAATTAAAATATAAATTGTATTATTTTTATTGTATATAATCTCTTATTAGAAATGTAACTAATAGAGATGGTCTTAGAGTCCTACATGCTCTCTAACATGCCCATTAAGAAAATATGATTGTTTAATAAAAAGCCTCAACAATATGCCTTTCCAATCAAAGCTATTGTGTCTAGTTTTTGTTTTGAAGTAGGATTACGATCCTAAGTGTGTCAAAACATTTAGGTAAATACTAAATTCATAAGATTTTTCTACAATATAGTTAACAATTTTTTTTGAAATATTATATTCGAAAAGTATCCGATCTCTTAGGATTTAATCATTAGTGAAAAATTTACAATATAAACTAATAGAAACTTGATAAGAGTTAGTAATTAGTAAATATGCGTAAGGCTCTTATATGAAATCGTTAAATCACAAATCCTAGCTGCAAGAGATAAGCTCCCAAGCACGAGTTCCAAGGTTTCACCAAAGATGTTGTTCTTCGACGCCGGCGGCGGCGTTTCCTGCCGGCGTCGCCTCCTCTACATTACTATATGCTTTTCTTCATCACCGATTTTTGTCTCTCTCGGCTTTGTCTCTTCGTCGTTGCTCTCAACATCCGGTCGTGACCGTCGCTTACGAGGTCTTCTTTTCCCTCTGTTTCTCAATGGTTTCTCTCCGCGTTTGCAAGCACCACCACCACCTCCTTGTTACGCCGTGTCTCCCTTTTCTCTTCAAAACCTGTCTATGCTCCCTTGTGTCGCCGTCCTTACTTCTTGTAACCTCTTTCTGTCCCCGTCACTCTCCGGATCCTCTTCTGTCACATTTACCGGTGAAATTCGGTTGGTCTCCTCGGTCATGTCTCAGATCCGAGTTAAAGGTCCCGTTCCGTATGACGATGTTCCTTTTAGGCGGTCTTTTGCTAAGATCGAAGGCCACTTAGTCGATTTCAACTATTTCCTACCTCTTGAAGCTTCTGATGAGTCCTCTAGTGGCCTCTCTCTTGCTACTTGGCGAGTTGGTAATGTTAAGTGTTATGATTTGGCTCAGCTTTGTTTTCTGGGCACTTCTCTTAGAGGTTTGGGGAGTCTTTCATCTAGGTATGAGTATGGAAAATTTCATAATTTTATCTTGGTAGGTTATTGAGGATTCAACATCTCTTCTCCTATGTTACTGCTTTATGCAGTTGTCTTACTGCTTTATGCAATTCTTTTAGTGGTTTATCATCTAATGGTGTGTGCAATTTATACTCTTGCTATGGAGGTTTCATCGACTCTTGTCATTTGGGTATCAAAGCGAGCAAGGTGTGTTCAACCAGGTTTGGTTGTCATGTTCTGTCTTCTTTAGATAATGCTTGCTTGTATCTTCGTATATCTAGCAGTAATAAGATAGAAGTAACTATTTATATTGAGTGTATTTCTAAGCTTCTGGTTCAACTTTTATATGTAGAAATTCCTTGGTCATTAGTTAGAGTTTATGGTGCATGTTCAGTTCCTTATATTATATTATATGAAAATCGAATTGGTCACTTCTTATGTGCATCAGTTTTACCTTGTATTGAGGTTTTTACGATTCATTCTAGTTAGTTCTAATGTAAAGGGTTCAATCCCCTATTATAACTTCTTTGTCTACTATTTTGTAGATAAAATTTGGATTGTGCAACATATCAATGGATGTGCCTTTCCCTTTCTCAAGTCTGTGTTGATCTTGGAACTTTTGGAAGAGTAACTATCCAACAACAAATTTTGTTGGTCTTTTGATGTCTGGTGCAGAAGGTATGTCGTTGTGTTCATCTCTCATCTTGGTGGACTCTATCTTTGCCTTCATGGAAACCATTGACAACGAGCTTCGAAGTATTTTCTACAATGTTTCGTTATGTTCGACTATCGTCTCTATCTCTTTTTGTATTGTTCATATTGTATCCAGTAGGTTAATTAATGTTTCTGTTAGTATTATGCTGATTATTTGTAATCATTCACTCCTTTTATGAAGTGTAAAACTCTAGTTTTATGAAATATTTAGTTTGAAAAAAAAAAAAAAAAAATACATCCTCTTAATATCTACTCAATGTTTCACTAATTTTTTTTTGGAAATTATGTTTCACTAATTGATTCCAAGAAATCATGATATATCGAGATACTGAGATATCATAATTCATGCTTGAATTTTCTTAGAATAAGAAATCTTAATTTAGTTCACGACCCTACATAAAAATTTTAAATTAAAAAATCAAATTTTAGGAATAGATTTTTGGTAATTAGAATTTAAAGAAGATTTACCACTATATTAAATGAAGATGTACCGAGATATTGGAAGTTTAATTTTAATAAATTCATAGGTTCATAATACATTTATTTTTAAAAAATTTTAGTTATCAGAAATCGAGTGAAATATTGAATGTGAATATAAAGAAAAATATATTGGTAATATTCTTGTAATCCACTTTTACAAAAATGATAATATAATTAAAAAATATTAATTTAGGAAAATTTATATTGGTAATATTTTTCAAAACATAACCAAATGAATATGTAATATGTTCATTTGTATAAATATTGAAAGTGTAATATTGTTTTTAGATTTTGGGATTTAAAACAACAACAACAACAACAACAACAACAAAAAATGTTCATCTCGGCCCAATAAGAGCATCTCCAAACGGACATTCAAATTTAAAGTTTCAGAAGTTTATATTTTGTAATATTGTCCATATTTTAGTTCACAATTAATAAACATCATACAATTTTATAAATTAATATAAAAGGTCCATCATATAATTATTACACGAAATATTTATTAATAAATACATTACATTATGAAATAAATTACATAGTTATTAGAAAATATAGTAATAAAATCATAAATAAAATTCAAATATAAAATTATAATTGTAATATATTTATTTGTGTAAAATTTATGTGCTATGTAATATTTATATTCTCTTTTTAGTTTAAATTTTCTTATTTTTTAAATATTAATGTATGTGATATTTTTCATATTTTAATATTGTAACTTTAATTTATATGTTTCTAAATATAAGATGAACATAAAAATGTTGGTACCAAAATAATTAATTCAAGACTTAAAAGTATTATATAAATAAATCTAGGAACCAAAATGCAAAGAAAAGATGATACTTCAAATTTGAAGTGTGAGAAGGTAGACACTTCAAATATGAAGTGTGAGAATGCGACACTTCAAATTTAAAGAGAAAAAACTTCAAATTTGAAGTTATATAGTGTCCTTTGGAGATGCTCTAAACGAATCATCTCAACCGCATCGTCCACTCACGTCCTTTCATATCCTCTTTACTTTTGAAACTTTTTTATTGAGGCTTTTCATTGCAGGCGGTTCCGCCCACCGGTCTTCTATTTTTTTAAAAAAAATTTCTTCATTTAAACACAAAGTACACCATACAGGCTGGGTTTTTTCCCCTTAAGACTCTCCCGAAGAATCAGAAGGTTTGACTTGGTTCTTGGAGCTTTGACTTCGCCGGTTTATTACTCTCCACCGCATTGAAATCAGAGAAAGTAGATCAGAATAAGCATCTCCGCCGCCCAAATCAGTTCATTTCAACTTTCATCTGATATACTATTCTACTCCACCGATCAATCTCATCTGCGATCTCTTTAATGGATTCATCAATCAATTCAGTCTTTCAAGGAATGACTTTGGAAGAAAATGAAGAACCGTTTCTCATGCCATCCTTACCGACATACTTGTCTTGTGCCAGAAACAGACTCAGCCTCCTCGGAAGAACCCTAAACCCCGATCATCAGGACATCTCAAACCTCGTCCTGGACATGCCAAGGAAATGGCAACTTTACGATCGCGTTCAAGGTATCGCTCTCGCCAAGGATACTTTCCAATTCATCTTTCAATTTGAACAGGATCTGTTGATGATACTCAACAAAGGAGCTCACACTTACAACCAGTGGGGTCTCACAATGGAAAGATGGGTAGAAAATCCCCCAAAAGACTATCTCCAATCTATTCGAGTCTGGGTCAAAATGCGAAACATACCGGTCAATTACTACACTGAAGTGGCTCTAACCCGATTAGCTGGCTTTGCTGGTCATGTTGAGGAAGTGGCATTCGATCCACAAAAGTCCCAATCAAAAGACTATGTTAGGGCGCTAGTCACAATCAACTCTGCCAATCCTCTTCGCAGATTTAAAACCATCCAACTTCCATCCGGACAAGAATCTAAGATTCTATATGACTTTGAGAGACTCCAGAAGCGATGTTATGCTTGCAAAAGGCTCACCCATGAGCAAAACAAATGTCCATGGAAGGAGAAATCCAACCAACCAGTTGAAGGTGTTATTTCAAGTAACTATCAATGGCAAGCACAGGCTAAAGACATTCAATCACCATTACTCAAAAAGTCAGACCCACTCTTTGGTGTTTTGAAAGAAAGTCAGGTTGAAGTAAACCCAAATACTGGTCGCCCTAAGATAGCACCTGAGGTTCTGGAGGAAATGAGACGTTATCTTCTGTTAGCTAATGGACCAGAACGAATCCTAAGAGAAGAACGTGTAAAGGAATCTCTAAGAAGTATAGAAGATGACCCCATTGCTCAACAGAGAATGCTTAGCTTAGAAAAACCTCCGGTAATAACATATGATCTTGATAAAGGCAAAGGCATTGTGTATGATTTCAACATCACACCTACTAGCACAAGATCAGTTTCATTTACTCAGCCTGAGAAACTGATGGCAGCATCTATCAAAGCTATCTCTCCAACTGCACCCAACCAGTTATCTCTGGTACCTTTTGATCACTCAAGATTAGCCTATGATCTCAACTATGTTAGGGAAGAGGCTAGGGGTCCAACGGTGTTCAGATTCAATGCCTTAGAATCTGAGCCTTCCGGGACTGTCACAAAATCCAAAAGAATTCCCCAGAGAAGAAGGCCACCAAAACACTTGCGAGAACCAAAGATTGTAGAGATGATAACAGATGATGGCAATGAGTATGAGGACTATGCTGCTGCTCAATCAGGCTCAAACAAAAGAAAAGCAAAGCAAAGCAAAGAAAGAAGCAGGACAACAAGCTCAAGGCAGGAAACAAGCAAAAACAGGGACAATCTCATCAAAGAGATTGTCCCAAGGATCATGAGTATTTTAAGTTGGAATTGTCAAGGCTTGGGTAAACACCAAGACTTGACAATTCCCAGACTCAGGGAATTAAGGAAAAAGTATTTCCCTGAGATTATTTTTCTAATGGAAACTAAAAACACTAAGGCTAAAGTTTTGGATCTTCAGTTAAGCTTAGGCTATGCCAGCTCTTTTGTACTGGATCCAGTAGGTTTAAAAGGTGGTTTATCTCTTTTTTGGAAAGACAATGTTGCTGTAACTCTTTTGTTTGCAGATCAACATCTTGTAGATATTCAGCTTAAATGGGGTGATATGCTCTTTTTTGTTTCTTGTGTATACGGTGACCCTTATGGGTCTCTCAAACAGTGGCTTTGGGAAAGATTATCAAAATTAGGTACCACAAGACAAGGAGGGTGGTGCTTAATTGGAGATTTTAATGACATCCTCCACAATGGAGAAAAGAAAGGTGGAGTTTACAAAGATCCATAGCATTTCCAGGCTTTTGCAGATATGATAGCCTGCTGTAAAATGGAAGAGTTGACATCCATTGGGGATGGTTTTACATGGGGAGGGAAGAGAGGTGGTCATTGGGTTCAATCCAAGCTGGACCGTTGCTTCGCAAACAAAGAGTGGATGAATCTTTTCCCCTTAGCCTGCCAAACCTTTCTTGACAAAAGAGGATCCGACCATAAACCTGTTTTGGTTAACATGCTTGGCAATAAATCAAATTATAGAGGCCGGTTCCGGTATGACAAAAGGTGGTGCCAGAATCAGGAAGTGTTAAATATTTTAGAACAGGTCTGGAACTCATCTCCTAATCCAAGTCAAAAATCTGTCACCTTCAAAATCAAAGAGACCAGAAAAGAATTAAGCCTTTGGAAACGTTCACATGATGGTAATTCCGAAACAAAAATCCAGAGACTTCAAAAAGACTTAGAAACAGAACAAGCAAGACAAGTCCCTCATTTCCCCATCATATACAGGCTAAAAAAAGCATTGATGCAAGCATACAGAGAAGAGGAAATATATTGGCAGCAAAAATCTCGGGAAAGATGGCTTAAAAGTGGGGACTCAAATACCAAATTTTTTCACCAATCAGTCAAGTCTCAGCGATCAAAACTCTTCCTAGAATCACTAAAGGACCAGAATGGCAATACAAATTGTAGTGAAGCAGCAAAAGGCCATATCGCTTGCACATACTTTCAAAACCTCTTCTCCTCAAGCCATCCTACCCACATTAATGATTTTATTAATGGGGTTCAGGAGAAAGTCTCAGCCTCTATGAACCATCAGCTAACTGCTTCCTTCTCGGACCAAGAGATAAAACAAGCAGCCTTTTCCATCAATCCCTCAAGTGCACCAGGTCCGGATGGAATCACAGGTTTTTTCTATCAATCACATTGGGATATTCTCGGACCTCATGTCATTAAAGAAATAAGACTCTTCTTTGAAACTGGTGAGTTCCCGATTGAATGGAACTACACACACCTCTGTCTTATACCCAAAAAACCAAACCCGCAGGAGATGGTGGATTTAAGGCCGATTGGACTCTGTAATGTTCTGTATAAAATCCTGGCAAAACTACTAACAAAAAGACTACAACCTTGGCTTCACACAGTGATATCGGCTTCTCAATCAGCTTTTGTGCCAGGCCGTCTAATCACAGACAACATCCTCATTGCCCACGAGGTTGTCCACAGTCTAAAGTCTCACGATGACACCAACTCCCAATTTATGGCTATAAAATCTGATATGTCTAAGGCTTACGATAGAGTCGAATGGGAATATTTGGAGAAAATGATGGAAGCCTTGGGTTTTAATAGAAAATGGAGAGGTTGGATCATGTACTGTGTCAAGACGGTTACTTTCTCAGTGTTAATTAACAGTCATCCTTTTGGAATGTTCAATCCAAAGAGAGGTCTGAGACAAGGGGATCCTCTATCCCCTTTTCTCTTTGTGATTTGTACAGAGGGTTTATCAAACGCACTTTACAAGGCTGAGCAAAACGACTTAATTCACGGATTAAAGTTCTCTGTTGAAGGCCCCATTATCAATCATTTATTATTCGCAGACGATACTCTTTTCATCATCAAAGCTAATCTCTCTCAAGTACAAGTCCTCAATCAGATCCTAGAAGATTATAAACTTGCCTCAGGACAAACTATAAATTGTCAAAAATCCTCTATTTCCTTTGGTTCAAAGATTTCAGGAGAGGTGAAAAGAGAAATTAAAATGGCCATGGGTATTGAGGCAGAGGGAGGAGTTAGCTCTTACTTAGGTCTGCCTGAAGCTTTCTCAGGTTCTAAGATTAAGCTCTTGGACTTCATTCGCACTAAGCTCAAATCAAGACTGTCTGGGTGGTTTACAAAACTCCTTTCTCATGGAGGAAAGGAAGTTTTATTAAAAGCCGTGGCTATGTCCCTGCCTGTTTATGCTATGAGCTGTTTTCAGCTTCCAAAATCCACCTGCAAAAGCCTTGTCTCTGCAATGACCTCATTCTGGTGGAACTCTGAGGAAGGGGTAAGGAAAATTCATTGGCTTGCATGGGAGAAAATTTGTTTATCAAAATCACTAGGGGGCCTTAACTTAAGAGATTTAGAGTGTTTTAACCAAGCTTTACTTGGTAAGCAAGCCTGGAAAGTGTTAACCCAACCCTCAAGTCTCTGTTCCTCCTTTATCAAAAGCAGATACTTTCCAAATCTCGGTTTCTTACAAGCTCAGCTCGGTTCAAAACCATCATTTGGTTGGAAGAGCTTGCTTCATGGCCGGAATTTAATAATTCAGAGCATTCAAAGAAAAGTGGGTAACGGTAACTCAACCAACGTGTGGACTGGAAACTGGATACCAGGGAATGGTAGGCAAAATCCCCTAATTAAAAACGCCAATATCAATCTCAATTTGATGGTCTCGGATCTTATTGATCCCCTCACCAAGGTTTGGAATAGGACGAAGTTAATGGATTTATTTTATAGGGAGGATGTGGACAGAATTTTAGCCATCAAACCTGCCACTCAAAGATCAGATTTCTGGGCATGGAAGGAGTCTAAATCAGGCCACTATACTGTTAAAACGGGGTATTATAAAGCTTTTGACCTAAAACATCATCAGATGATCCAACAAGAAGGGGCTTCTCCCTCGGTGAATCCTCTTAAACATTTGGTTTGGAAGCTCAAAGCCCCTTTGAAGATTAGAAGCTTTCTATGGAAAGCATTGAATAATGCGCTGGCATCTGCTGATAATCTGAAGAAATGAGGCTTGAAAACAGAACTATTTTGCTATGCTTGTGGCTGCAAAGAAGAAAATATAAACCATATTCTTTTCACTTGTGACAAAGCACGACAAAAATGGACCATTGAGAGTATGACATCCTTACATTTTCAACATGTACAATTTGCCTTCGAGAACCAAGCTCTCATTCAAGCAATTCTGCATCCTTCAGAACATCCTCACTTTCTAGCCTTCTCAGATGGGTTAAACCTGCTTTTAAATTCTATTCCTAATTGGTCTATCCTATTAGAACCAAGATTTAGAAATAGACCGGCATTTTTAATAGCTAAAAGCGTTATCGCGGAAGGAAGATGGCAATCTTATATAGCCCAAGGGGCACCTTTGTGGCTGAGCTCTCTCCTGGCAATGGACTAGCCTTTCTTCCAAGTTCATTAGCATTCGATGAACTTCTAAGAATGGTCATCTTTAGCTCTGTTTTGTTTCTTCTTTTGTCCTTTTGAATGCCCTGTTTTCATCCTGCTCTGTATTTCTCGAATGGTAATCCGCTGATTACACATTCATTTTAATGATGAAAAAAAAAAAAAAACACAAAGTACACCATACATATTGGGCTGGGTTTGTTTTTTCTTTTCAATGAAACAAAGTGATGTAATTTCTTCATATGTCTTTTCTTTTTTTGGAGAGTGATTTTCCAGTATTTAATCTCATTTTCCGATGATTTATTTTGTTGGTGTTGTTTACTAGTCACAAGTTGTTTGGCAGTGTATTTTTTCAATGCAATTCCATATAAGTTTATAGTTTTCTCAAAAACCAAATCCAACAAAAATACCGTCATGGTTGGATGATATAAAGACGAAAAATTCCTTCACCGGTTGTTGGTGGAATATATGGTGAAAAGAATGCGTGAGATACATAGCTTTGCTAAAAGGAACAAAACAACTGTAATGATAGATGTGAAGCATGTCATCATGAACAAATTAAGGGCAAATTTTATAATAAAGATTTATATTCTGACTAATTGGTACTGGTTAGTCAAAATTTCAAGACTATATTTAAAATAATGAATTTTCTATATGATATGAAGTTTTAAACAAATGGTGCCAATAAGGCATTCCTATCACATACGAGCAAAACAACTTTGAAAAAAGAAACATAACATGTTTACTTTCGTGCTAGTGTATAAGACTTATCTTAAAAGAAAGAATTGTTAGATTTATTTTTTTATATTGTTTTCAACTTATGGCGTATATTATGCTTATGTAATAATTGTTTTCTTAAGTTTGTAATTTTTTTGTACAATGATGTAATATTTTGTTGGTGTCAAAACCCCCTCAGTAGAATTTCTCTTAGATAGTGATGTTATGCTATCTAACTTAGCATGTGTTGGCCCTATAAGGATTGACCGAGAAAGTATTTATGCCTAAGGACACTTAGGGAGTGACAGAACACCCTGCGCGTAGCCTAACCGAGGTTGATATGCACGCAACCTGAGCAAGTAATGGCGAAGTCTCAACCGTTCCGAGTTTTCCAGGATACACCAAAATCGTGGGGATGAGGAGGTATAAACATAGCAGGAACAGCGGAACAGAAGCCTGAACCATCAGGAAGCCCAGCTAGAATCAAAGCCGACCTCATGTGTATAAATAGAGAGATTAGCAAAGTAGAGGGGATCTTTTGGCTGTTTTTTAGAATTTTACTTGAACATTTTCTCTTGTATACAAGTTTGAGCAAAAAAACAATCTTATTAATCAATAAAAATTCTATTAATACAAATTTGAGTTGTCGAATTCCTCACTAAAATATATCTATATATTTACTTTGTGGATTCTAACATCTACAATTTTATGCTTCAAAAAAGTTATGATTTTTTTTTTTTAAATGACTTGTCTATTAGTTCTAAACTCACGAAGGACATCGAACCTATGGTGCTAGAGTTACTTAATGGGGTCAATGCCACAACACCACAACAAACTCGGCTAATGAATAAAAAAGTTTCTTAAATTAATGAATAAAATATCAAACTTTACACATGTGTATAGTATCGAGACTTTAACCAAATGAACTAGCCGAGTTTGTTATTGTGTGGTGGAATTGGCCCCACCAAGTAACTTTAGCATCATAGGTTTGATGTCTTTCGTGGGTTTAGTTTAATGTCAAGAAAAAAACAAAAAACAAATGATTTATATATTTTTTACTATCTCATTGTTGTGGCTTCCCCACGATCTCAATGGACTCGTTCGTCCCTTAATTCTTTGGTTAAATGCATTTTGATTGTTCTTTTACCTTTATTTCTCGTAGTTGTGGTGCACCGGTAATACGAGATTCAAATGATATTTTTTTGGAAAAAAATCAAAGCACAAGATTTTATTGTGGTTCACCTCTTGAAGCCAAATTGCAATCTCTCTTCATGGCTACTCAACATATTTGGTGTCGGGATTTTTAACAAGTTACTTTTGAAGGAGATAACAATACTTTGGTTAATCTCGTTAATGGCTCGGTTAGTAATTATAATCTTCAGCATTGGAGTTTGGAGATTCATTCTTGGCTCCAAATGTTTGATGTAACTACGGTTCAATGGGTATCTCGTTGGTCAAATGTCACTGGTCACTCTATCTTTTGTTCATCATTTTTTCCTCAATTGATTGTAACTCCCTTTTGGAAGACTTTCTTCCAAAGCCCTGACCGTCCAGAAGCCCCAACTAGAATCGGAGTCGATCTCAAGTGTATAAATACAGGGATTCGAAAAGCATTGGAGATCTTTTGGCTCTTTTTCGAATTTTACTTGAACATTTTCTCTTGGATACAAACTTGAGAAAAATGTAATCTTATTAATCAATACAAATTCTATTTATACAAATTTGAGTTATTTTTTTCCTTATTACGAAGAAAATTGCCGTTCCTCACTAAAATATATCTATAAATTTACTTTGTGGACTCTAACATCCAGAAATTGGTGCAGTCTATGGGGAATTTATAGATTTTATAGCGCAAAAGGAAAACTACAACCATATCCACCACAATCATGGCCAAAGATGTACCACTGCAACCGGAAGGATACACTAGCACAATCCAATCACTTTGCCAATATGTGCAGTCCATGTCCGAGAGGCTGAAGATGTAAGATGCCTTGAATCAGTCCCTGCTCGATCGACTTGATAAAATGGCAAAAAAAAATCCGTAGATCAGACCAAGGCGATCACCAAACGCCTCGACCAGGCAGCCTCATCACGTCGACGACTGCTTAGGACTTCCGCCCGACGATACCCCATCTCTGGAGAACATTCCAGGAGGTTAATATTCACTTCAACCCCAAAATCAGTCAAGACGCATGCTCACCGCTCCGACACCATAGAAACCCCGCCGAACGACAATACCCAGGAGGAACACTCCATTCCGAAGGACAATCAGTCTCAGGGCAACCACTACAAGAAATATGACTATCGATAGCGTCCCAAGATAGCATTTTTGGGTAACTGCTATTGTATATGGACACGGATTTTATCCATAGCGTTTCATTTTTTAGACGCTATTTTTTCATTCCCAGGAAAACAAAAATACGGAGGCGCATAAATTTGATTAGTTTCGGCACTTACTATTGCAGATAATACAAAACGCTATGGTAACTTTTTTCAACATAATAAGTTCGATCGATCGACTTAGTTATTTCTCTCTTTCTTCATTATTTTCATAAGATCTTCA